>VMDR010014783.1:0-23088 GCA_007922815.1 Macrotus californicus | reverse complement strand
GTGGCCTGGGGACCTGGCAAAGGGAACGGATAAATGTGAAGGGTATTTAATACGGTCCATGGGAAGGCCGATGGGACATCCCTGCCTACAACAGAGCATTAGTCTCTGCTTACTAAAACATTCTTCTTGCCACATTTGTGTCTTTCTCACCTAGATGCCATGAGATGAACTTTTTTTTATTTGCCTG
Organism: Macrotus californicus; assembly: GCA_007922815.1. Lineage (NCBI taxonomy): Eukaryota > Metazoa > Chordata > Mammalia > Chiroptera > Phyllostomidae > Macrotus > Macrotus californicus. Next base: position 22,901 of record VMDR010014783.1, on the reverse strand, counting down.
TGCTATACTCTAGTTCAGTGGTCCCCAACTGCCTTTATGGCCTGGGGAGCAGCTGGGGACCACATTTAAATTAAAGTCAGGTACCCTTGCCCAGAGGTTCTGCCTGGGTGCCCACGGTGAGGCCTGGGAGTCCAGATTGCTGGCAAGCCTCCAGGGGCTCCCAGGCAGCTCTGAGTGACTTTGAACCAATCTGATTTGGCCTCAGGTAAGGTTCCAAGCCCACCACACCTACTTTAGCGCAAGTAGCTCTACATGTGCCTATTTTATTTGCTTTCTCTTCTGCCAAAGATTTGTTTGAATATAGATTTTCAGCACCTTAACAAGAATTGGTAAATTATTTATCTAAGTTAATCTTGACCTTTTGATTAATACTCTTTGTCTTCAACAAGGTCATAACACAGTGTTTGGAAGCCCATCGTTACATTATGATCACATTAACTCATTCACCAAATATTTATTGATCATCTTCTATGTGCCCGGCACTGTGCTAGGTACCAGAGATCCAACAGAGGACAAGACAGATAAGACCTCTGCAGCCATATTCTAGTGCAGACGAGGTGGAATGGAGTGGGGAAAGACAGCATAGAAGTAAATACAATCATTTCACATGTTGATAAGTGCTGTGCGGAAAGAAACATGGTTCTGTGGGAGCAAATCTCAGAGGGAACATGATTTAGATAAGGTGAGCAAGAAATACCTCCTTATAAAGGTGACTTTCTGAGAACTGAAGGAAAAAGAACCAGGCAAGCCAACTGCTAAGAGCTTAGATAATATCATGAAAAGTGGTCAGAGCCCTGGCTGGTGTGGCTCAGTTGGTTAGAGCATCATCCCATAAACCAAGGTCACAGGTTTGATTCCTGGTCAGAGCACATGCCTGGGTTGTGGGTTCGGTCCCTGGTCAGGGTGCATCTGAGAGGCAACCAATCAATGTTTCTCTCTCACATCATGTTTCTCTCCTTCTCTCTCTCCCTCCCTCCCCTTTTTTCTAAAATAAATAAGAATGCCCTTGGGTGAGGATTTTTTTTTAAGTGGTCATAGAATTGCACAACTGGAAGCAGCAATGAGCTGGACAGCTAGATGATGGCAGTCAGAGAGAGAATGGAGGTGGCACAGGCTCCGGAGACAGCAGGGTCTATATGAAGTAGAAAGCAGGTCTATTAAAGGTGAGATGGTGAGGGAACCGAGAGTCTATTGGGTGTCAGAGTCACCACACATACTGACAATAGTGGAGATGAAGAAGCAAAATCTGAGCCAGGAGCTAAAGTCTTCAGAGCATAGAGTGGAAAAGCCAAGGGTAAAGGCAGATGACAGTGTGAGGAGGGGTCAGGGAAGGCTCAGCAGGACACTCAGGCTTCACAGAAGCAGAAGGTTTCCCCAGAGGAAACATCCTGGAAGCGGCAGTTGGGGTAGAAAGAAGTAGCCTCCTATCTTCTGGCCTGAGGAACAAGTGGTTCGAGTAAGCAAAGTTTCGTCTACTTGAGAAAGTGCAAGGGAAGCAGAGTCTTGGGGGCCAGCCAGGTTTCATTTAGAGAGAGTCATGGGAAACGACCTTTCCAGAAGTCCCTGGAGATTCAAAGGGAATTTGATGACCACAAGCAGAAGGTCCAGAGGGCACAGCAAAAGGCTGATTTTTTGTTTGTGTTAGTGTGGCAGAGAGAGAACTAACTAGGGCATATTCAGGGGCATACAAATTACACTCTGGATAATAATGGAAAATACTACTACTGTTAAAATAGTAATACTACCAGTTATTATTTATAGATATAATAGTTGAAGAAATAGCAGCAATATAGTGGCATTTTCATTTCAGACCCGGGCTAAGTGCTTCCCATGCAGACTACCAATAACCCCATGATCTTTCAAACCTCAAGTCAGATTTTGTATTATCTGAGAAAACATTATGAACTACAAGTCACTGATCAGGGTAAAGAGGGATTTGCAGTTTAGAAGGCTCCCTGGCAGTCTCTGAGAAGACCGCAGACAAACTGTTTTAGAGCTAAAAGTGACGGCAGCTGTCCCACGGGGCTATACAAGTTGGTGTATGGTGTTGGGGGGCTCCTCATGTAATTGGCCAGTAGAAAGAAGCACCCACCTTAAGTCACAGCTAGAAAAAGGACCATGATGCCTGGAGATGGCTCCCATCCACTAGGCTTCATTCCTCTGCTCCTTTGCTCAACTTGTTAGAAAATTCATAATCACCTTTGAACACCTAAGCCCATTCATTCTTTCATTTGATCATTGAGCAAATATTATAGAGAAATTTCTGTAGGATATAGACCATTCTAGACACTTGAAGATATAAGTAAGGTAAATACATGTATATCTCTATCTGTCTACATATACACATCTCTGTTAGGAAAATTTCCCCTCCACTCTCCCCACCTTTAGGCTGGCAGCCCCATGTATGATTCCCAAAGCACGTCATCTAGTCATTAATTTTTTCATTAACCTGCTCACAACCCTACATGTGTATCTTCAATCAAGTCTTCTCCTCAGTCGTTTTTTTCAACTCTGAGATCATGTGTATGTCTCTGCTCTCCAAAGGCTACTGAGTCTTCCAGAGCAGAAATCACAGGCCTAACAATTTCAGTCCCTGCTGGAGGATGCCACACCATAAATACACCCCTTCTTCCGTGTCTTTCTTTACCCAGCCCCTGTGAGAGTTGTAGGAAAGATGTAATCAGATAAAGAGTAGATGGTAGATGGGCTGACTCATCTCGCTGACAAGAGAACTCATTTCTAGTTCCACTTTTGATATAATTTTATATAGAGTAACATCAAGTAGACCTTTCTGGATTCCTTAGTCATTCTTCACTTGGGAAAGAGGGGGGGTTTCATACATAAATGAAATTGTATGATAGCATGACTATAGTTTCTAGGTTGTGATAAATGAATTTATTAAAAGTGAAACTTGTCCCAAGGGGAAAAAAGTACTTTGTGCAAGTACTTGGAAAACTAAAGTGGTTATCAGGATTTTATAATTAGCCTTGCTACAATTTTGTTTTAATTTATGACTTTAAACTGCTATTACAAAATGCCCCAAAAACAAAACAGAAATTTCCGTCCATATACAGCTACATTTTGTATCTACATTCAGGTGGCCTAAGTAAATCAGTGGTAGAAAGTAACACTCTGTACAGCTCAAGAATCATTGACCTACAGAATGATGGAACAACATTCTATTGCGTTACAGGCAAAGCTGAGATAAATATTCAGGGTCCCTTCATTTCCATCTTGTGGATAACTTTGTCTTTCTCTTCTTTTTTTGGCATTTTGTAAGGTTGTGTCATGGATAACCATAGATGCAAAGATAGTACAAAAACAATAATGAACTTACTATGAACATATTGGGTTGGCCAAAAAGTTCATCTAATTTTTTATTATATGACTGTAGTAGCACTTAGTTGTCTTTAACTTCATTCAAAACAATTTTGTTAGATGGTATTATGACAGCTGTCATATAGGCATGCATTAAAAAAACTTATCAGAATTAGTGAATTTCTGTGCAGCTATTTTAGTATTGAAAGTGAAAGAAAAATATGGAACATTTTCTGTGTATTATGCTTTATTATTTCAAGAAAGGTAAAAATGCAACTGAAAAGCAAAAAGAGATTTGTACAGTGTATGGAGAAGGTGCTGTGACTGATTGAACATGTCAAAAGTGGTTTGTGAAGTTTCTTGGTACTACCTAGGTTTTGGCCAAATAATTCTTTGCTGTGGGGCTGTCTTATGCATTGGAAGATGTTTAGCAGCACCCCTGGCCTCTGCCCACTAGAAGCCAATAGTGGGAGATAGTCAACATACTCAAAATATCCAAATCAGTAAAATTATTGGTGAAAATGAAAAATGTGTCCTTTATTTTACAGAAAAAACTAAATGGGCTTTTTGGCCAACCCAGTAGATTCAAATCAATAAACTATGTTTTATCCCAATAACATTCAGATAATTTAACATGAGAAGATCTATAAGTGTAAGGCACCACGTTAGCATTAAATGAATAATAACATATAAGTAATCCAGATACACATAAAATATAATATAAAGCTTTGATTCAAAACGATGCATGGATACCATTTTTTATTATGTTTTCTGTGAAGAAGCTTACTACAAAATATATATTTGGCACACTTTGCTAAATTGTTCTAGTAGCTTATGTGAAATGTGCTCTCCCTGATAGTATTTTAAAACAAATATGCTAACACTCTTACCAGTATACCCATATTTGTAAATGTGCTTTCAACGTTTCTCCTCTATTTTAACAGAATTTCAAGTTCCACATGCCTGAGGGTCCCAAGGAAAAACAGGCAAATCTTCTACTTAATTCTGAGAGGTCTACTAGGGTCTTAGCAGAGACCAGTCACTCACAAGGAGAGGCTCCACGTCTGAGTAAGCCCGCAGAGTCACCAACTCTTCAGTTGCTTGAAAAACATCAAGGAACTAAGACCCTTTTCAGGAAGTTCAGAGAAATGAGTTGGCCTTTGGACATTCGCCCTTTAAACAAAAGTTTAGTCAAAGACAACAAATGGAGGGCGACTGACGCAACCCAAGAGAAACGCAGATCTTTCCTTCAGGAGTTTTGCAAGAAATATGGTGGAGTGAGTCGTCCTCAATCACATCTTTTTCACATGGTATCCAGGATCTACGTAGAAGATAAACACAAAATCTTATATTGTGAAGTACCAAAGGCTGGCTGTTCCAACTGGAAAAGGATTCTGATGGTACTAAATGGATTGGCCCCCTCAGCATACAACATCTCCCATGATGCTGTTCACTACGGGAAGCATTTGAAAAAGCTGGACAGCTTTGACTTAAAAGGGATATACACTCGTTTGAATACCTACACCAAAGCTGTGTTTGTTCGTGACCCCATGGAAAGATTAGTGTCGGCATTCAGGGACAAATTTGAACACCCCAATAGTTATTACCATCCAGTATTTGGGAAAGCGATCATAAAGAAGTACCGGCCAAATGCCTGTGAAAAAGCACTAAATAATGGATCTGGAGTCAAATTCAAAGAGTTCGTCCACTATTTGCTGGATTCCCACCGTCCAGTAGGCATGGACATTCACTGGGAAAAGGTCAGCAAACTCTGCTACCCGTGTTTGATCAACTACGATTTTGTTGGGAAATTTGAAACTTTGGAAGAAGATGCTAATTACTTTTTACAGCTGATCGGTGCTCCAAAAGAGCTGAAATTTCCGAACTTTAAGGACAGGCACTCTTCCGATGAAAGGACCAACGCTCAGGTCGTGAGACAGTATTTAAAGGATCTGACTAGAACTGAGAGACAGTTGATCTATGACTTTTATTACTTGGACTATTTGATGTTTAATTATTCAACTCCATTTTTGTAGTTTGCATTCATTTTCTAAAACACTGTATTTACTTCATGATGATGGCCTTGAATCAGCTGACTGTAATTTTCCTATAATTCTCTGCATGAGGGAAATTTAACTAAATGCAGTTGTCTTGACTTAATGAAGGCTTTTACCAAATAGTATGACACCAACTGGCACAAAGTTATAGGAAAATTACCTAACGGAGACATGTAAACAACTTGAGTGGCTCTAAAATGTTTGGAAAAGAGCTGCTTTTGTATTATGGATTATATTATAGAAGCAATAACCTAGCCAGCTGCTACATTAGCTACAACAGCCTCTCACAGTGATAGGGAAAGGGCTCTAAAATAGCATGAGCGAATGTCTACATCCTGGAATTGGTTGTGTAAAGCGCATGGATATAATTTTAGCAGTCTGTGGCACAGTCATCAGACATTGGATAGTTTTTTCACACCCTGGAAATCTTTCGATCAGCTGCAATGATCAATCAATTCTGAACTGATATTTTGAACCTAGGCATTTTACTTTAGGTTGGAAAGCATTATGTGATTTACAGTATGAGAATATCGCAGAAAAGCCAGATGAGGTTATGGTTTTTTATATTCAACAGCCAATAAAAAATGCACAACGTACTAAGATCAAAGCAACAAAAAGAACCTCCCTCTTCCAGAGAAACTTAGGGGAATTGATTCTGCTCTCATCTGTGCCCTCTGTGCAGAGACAAAACGAGCACAGTCACTAAAGGTCTTTGCTTCCGAAGCAGGCAGTTGAGAAGTTTAAGCCTCATCCAATAGATGCTCCTGATTCTGATGTAACTGGGCAGAGGTTGGGGATCGTTTCAGGATGGAGTAACCATCACAGAGTTTTAGAAGAATATTATTTGAATCAATGCATCATGTGCATAGCTTTGTATGTGAAATGTACTCTAAGAATAGCTTTTGTTTTCAGTCCAATTATTCAGCTTGGGAATGACTTCTTAAAAACTAATATATCACTTTATTGATAGGTTGTGTTCTAGAGAATAAACATAGCAGGACCCCTTAGAAATGTTTTTAATGGGCTTATGCATAAACAAACTAGGGGATTTTCTTTTTAAGTTTAAATATTATGTGTTAACAAAGTCAAATACTATTGCATTTGAACATTAAATCTAAGCCTTTGGAAAATCAGACCATGTGTCACCCCTGTGAGATATTGTCATGCATTTTAGAAATTTTTTCCAACGAGCCCTAAAGTAGAAGACACATTTGATGGGAAATTCAAATAATTGGTCAGCTGTTACCATGAGTAAAGCAAACCACATGTCATTCAAATCTCATTTAAATGAATTTCTTGAATGTGTTTCTTTTCCCAAACTATCATTTCTTGTCAGTAAATATTCAATAATGTTTTTCAAAGAAAAGTTGGTATTAATATTTGAATAGTAATAGACCAAGATAGTTAAAGTCATACTTATTTCATTTTGATTTTTATATCATGGCTGAGTATCCATGAGCTGCTTCTTTCTTTACACACACCTATCTAATCTAAGTCTCTCACTGAGTGGGTAGCAGGGGTGTCCCAGGATGGTTATGAATGCGGTCCAACACAAAATTGTAAATTTCCTTAAAACTTTATGAGATTTTGTGTGTGTGTGTGATCATTGTCACAATGTATTTAATGTGTGGCCCAAGACAACTCTTCTTCCAGTGTGGCCCAGAGACGCCAAAAGGTTGGAAGCCCCTGGTAGAGGCAATAGGCTGCCAGCTCATAAGTATTAAACCTTCTAAACCAAACTTTTACTAGTTTTCCACTCCATTTGCTCTTGCCTCTAGACCACATTCAAGCTGTGCTCTCTATTTTTAAGGAGTTATACTCCAGAGGAATCTAAGTTGTATAATTTAAATTTTGCTATTCCAAGTGGAGTGAAATCCTGGTAACTGAGAGACGTTGAAATTATCTTTTTATGGAGAAAGAGAGAATAGAAAATATGCTAAGAAGCCTGAAATTTTATTCATAAACTATACAAACTAGTTTTAGATGAGATCTGCTATAAAGGATAGAGGCAGTTTTCTCAAAGTTATTCCTAAATCATATAAGAAGCAAAGAAAAAAACTTTCTTTTCATAACCCTGGAAAGAAAAAAATGGAAACAAAGGGGTCCTGTCTCTCTTACTAACATTTCTCATGCACTTGAGAGGATGAAATGGGTGGCTGCCTGGCACTGGTGGTAGAAAAGGGGGTGAGAGGAAAAAAATGACCACAAAGCTGTCAAAGCTGCTCGGTGCCTTTTGCTCCCTTCCAGACCCTTCCCACTGAGCCTGCAGGTGGTGCTTCCACCATTCTTTTCCTAAACAAACTCTGATGCCAACTAACATCCTGTGTGCTTGTGGGGTCCAGAGACCGCGTGTGTTTTTACCCAGGGAGAACACATTTTTTATGTACCTACTCTTCCTTTTCAATGACTCCTTTACATGCTGGGGCTAACGAAGTCAGTCATCATCCTGGATTCCTTATCATTTTAAGTACCCACCCCACGTATCTCTCCCAAATTATTCTGCTTTGCAGACCAGTTCATGGTCATCGTTGCCAACCCTGCTTGTGTACAGACCGCAGGTGTGAGTGTCACCGTGCCTTTGGATAGTCTCAGCTTCATAGATTTCCATTCCCAAGGGCAAGTGACCAAACCTAGACTCATCCTCCGGATGTCCAATGATTCCATTTTAACATAACCATGCTGTAGGTATAATTACAAGTTTTCTAATTGAACCCTATGGATTTATTTGTTTTTATAGGCAGCAGTAACACCCTGAGCAGGCCCCTTGGCTCTATTTTTCCCGGGTCTGGACTTAACTATTAGAGAGATCAGTTGGCAACTAAATCCAAAACCATACTTACTTAACCTGGTAAACTACCTATCGATATGCACTATTGATGTGCTTGTGCCCAGAAATGGCCATACATTTCATGAAAATATATGTACAGAACACCCAGCTTTCTGATTTTCTCAAATGTATTTAAACTACTCATTAAGTCAATAACACTGTGAGGCCACTTGCTAAATTCTCTACCTTCACAGTCCATAAAATATCATCTAGCAATTCAAGGACTGCTTGGACACCAGTTATAATTAGAAAGAGAAAAAAAGACTACTACACTTTATGCACGAGTCATTATTCTTCAAAAATGTGTTATCTTCTAGCCTTGGCCAGGTGGCTCGGTTGGTTGGCTCATACTGGAGGCAACCAATCGATGTTTCTCTCTCACATCTTTCCCTCTCTCTCTGCCTTTCTCTCCCTGCCCCCTACCCACCCCTTTCCTCTCTAAGATCAACGAAAGTATCCTCAGGTGAGGATTTTTTTTTAAAGTTATCTTCTAAAATATCTAGTGTTTAGCTGAAAGAATATATACACAGAGGCAGAGAATTTTTAATATTAGAGTGCCCTTTGGAAAGATCACTTGCTACATTAGTATAACTTGGAATTAGGAAGCTGGGGGTGCAGTAAACATCTTCCTAAGGTCAGTTCTGCTTTGGCCTCTTAGAGCCTCTTCGTCTATAGGGCTTCGTGGAACATGGCAAAACAGAAACTCCACCCATGACTAACATCCCCAACAAGCTCCAATATTTGAAGAATGGTTGACCAAAGGCTTTTAATAGTCACTCAACTGCCTGATAACCTTAGACCAGGGCTGAGTTTAGCCCTGCCTTTAGGGTCACACTTTCTCAATCTCAACCATACCCTCTATAATATTCGTTATCATAGCCATAACCAAACATTCAATAGTCAAGCGTTTTCATGCACCCCACCACCACCAGTATATAATAAAGGAATCTAAAGCAGGGTTTGGTTAAGTAACTTACCAAAATAGACACAGCGGATAGGTGGGTAAGGAGGCAGGATGAATACAAGCAGCCAATACCACCACCAATTCTCAGAATACTATCAACTTACATATTTCCTTCTACTTTCTTCTACCTATACTCAGAACACCTAAGAAAAAAATATTTGGCACCTTGAAACTTTTTAAATAAAATATGGATATATATGCGCAAAGCGTGTGTTTAGCTAGTCAGTTATCACAATTCAAATCAGCTTTTCCCTTTATTCCTGCTGAGTTAAAGTGACAGATTCAAAGGTTTTATAAGAAATTAGGCTTCCTTCCCCCTCCTTTTATTTTTTTTATCCCCCCATTGATCATGAGACACGATATTTTTAAACACAGGGGGGAAGTCCCTAGAACAAATTTAGCCTAATGAAAACAAAGTATCGTTTTGAGAAGAAAGTCCAGACAGCTACAGGAGTGGGCAAGGTCAAGAGGAATACAGTCCAAGAGGGAGAGAGTCCGGCCAATTTCCCCCATCAGCAGTTGATGGCCACTGAAGATGGGCGTGTCTCAGCAAACCAGCCAAAGGGAAAGCTCCCCAACTCCTGCTGGAAACTAAGCAACTGTGCTCTGTCTCTTCTGCCTGAGTTCCCACCCCCAGTACTGGTTTGCTTGTTAGAAACCCGAAACTGACTCAGGAAGATTACAGAAAAGAACAGAGGAGCTAATGGACTTAAACCAACTGAAACACACCATGAAAAAGGTCGAGATAAATAAGTGCTCAGCTAGACAAGGACAGACTTTGCCTGAGTCTGAGGAATACCTGAGTCAGGCAAGTCTGAGTTCCATGGAAGGGTGTTGCCTCACATCATTCAGTTCTCAAGATAGCCCAACTCACTCATATCTTAATTCCTCACTAAGACCGTGTCCTTCCAGGCGAATTTTTTCAAATCCATGTAAGCTATCCTTTTTCCCCATCTCTAAGCCTCCACTCAAGTCTTACACTCCATTTGAAACTCCTCTCTCTCTTTTCGTGTTAATTCACCAAGGAATCTCTCTAGATTATTTAGTTTTGAAATCTTACATTTCATGAGCTCCCCGACCAATAAAAAAAATGCGAAATGATTTCCCCTGCTGTGATGTGCATCAGTTTCTTCTCTTACCAATAGATCCAGGCTTTCCTTCCCTAACTCTTTTTTTTTTTCAGGGTGGGGGTACCTTCATTAATGTGTTCAGTTGTTATAGCCCTTTTCATATGAATATGAAAATCTCTGTTGTCATTGGAATGTGTCTTAGGTCTGGATCTATATCACCCATTTTGCACCATTTCTAACAAAGCACTGCATGAAAAGTCACTTTAATAAATGTTTTTGCTGAAGGTTCCTCTACAGCTTCTTTTAGTGTATAATATGTGCATTTCTGCCTTATGACTTCCAGGCATCTACAGGATCAGTAGATCTAAAGAGAAGGCACTAAGGCAGGGCAATGGAGGGAAGTGATCTAAATAAACCACATGCCTTTTCTGTACTAGTACTCACACTTTAAAGTGTAACTGTGGACACAGTAATCTTTCACTAAGATGATGTATTTGTTTATTAAGATTTGGGAAGTAAAGTTTTAAAAATGCATGATTCTGGTTAATATGAAGGCCATTTACTTAGCACTTAGTAGGTATCAGACATGAAATATATTCATTTAATGATACGAAGAGTATGCTTAATCCTTATAAAAAATGAAAGGTATTATTCTGCCCATCATTTGGTGAATGAGAAGACTGAGGTCAGAGAGGGTGAATGTCAGGCCCCAGAGCCAGCTTCCTGGCAAGGTCTCTCTGGCTCCAAAGCAGAGACCACACATGGCAGCCTATGGGTCAGATCTGGCCACAGTTATGTCTGGTTTGGCCTATAGTGCATTTTACTTAATATTTGAACTAGTTGCCGACATCTTAAAATTGGAACTGTTTTATCAATAATAGGGAATTTCTGATACCCTGCATCCTACAGGCCCACCTGAACGCAATTGGGCAGATGGGAGGTCAGCTCATTTAGAGAAGCCAGAGGCCTCTCGCTGTTCGCTCCCTCACCTGGCCGTCATCACTCACTGACCTTACCTGGCTGGCCCCCAAGTATCCCACCTTTCAACTCCTGCTCTGCAGTGTGTGTTCTTTTATCTGCCAAGCTTCCTAAGGAAAAGTGATGCCTGAACATTTTCTTTAAATATATTTCTTGTCATGCAATCCGTGAGGTCGTCACATCCTGGGTTTTCTTATCCTCACTCAAAACGCTGCTTGTCCTTTGGTCCTATACCCAGTGGAATCACCAAACAATATTTCATTGTTCGAGGAAATCTCTTTTGACAAACCACAAAGATGCTGGGAGATATCCAGTACCTTTCTTCAGCATCCTTCTGTCCCAGCCGCTTGGTCCCCTGGCACCTGTGTGTCTCCCCACCTCCTCCAGCAGAGAAGAGCATTCTCCCAGGCCTTCAGAACTGCAGGGGCTGGGGACACAAACTGGTTCCTACTGATGCATCCAGGCTGCTGTTCCGTGGCCTACCTTCAACATTACTTCTGTTTTGAAGGTGTCCCCACCCTTCCTCAACTCTGAAAATGGCCTAGTTCCCAGCTTTCTTTGAGGATTTCACTACCTAGTTCATCACCACCCCATTCCTGCTATCATCCTGGGTGACGTCCAGTGCCCACTCACTCTCTTTGCTTCTTAGTGCCCTATCCTCTTCCCCCTCCCACTCCAACATTTAGGGAGCTGCAGAAAACACAAACACAGCCTTGGGAAGCGGAAGCAATGACGCATGTCCCCAAAGAGCAGAAAACCTGTGGCAAACTTTACAGGACTTTATTTTATCCATCCATTTCCTTCGAAGTTTAGAAAAAATGTTCTTCAGAAATACTACGAACTGACCTGTACTCAATGCTAGAGGAAATGCCAACTTAAAATGACAGTATTATTAGGATGACTGTAATTTTTAGGGAAAAAAAATCAACCCTGATTTTGCTTATCAATTCCTGAAAAAATAGCGCAGGGACCACCTGTAGGGAAGTTATCCCAATTTTTGTCAAAAATATTTCTGTACCTCACCCAAGAAGCGCTGAATCAGAATCTCTGTAAAACCAATGGAAATTTTCCTTTTTTAATAATCTCATGGGATGAGTCTTATATACAGCAAAGTTTGAGCATCACTTATGTGTGTGGTGTTTTTTCAGTCCTAGCCTATTATAAGTGATAATGAAGCCTGATGCCTTTACTCTGTTACTTCGTTGAAAAGTTAAAGAATCTCAACTCAGAGACGGGTCACTGGCTATGCGACCAGGGCCAAGGCAGCAACTTGGCATCTGAGGTCCGCCAAATGGAAGAAGTAGAGCTGAAATGATGAAATGAGTAATGGGGACAGCACTGGGCCCTGCCCAAACTTTCTGAAAGTTTTCAGAATAAAATGGGGAAATGGAAACATTCCCCTTCTGAGACACAAAAGACCAAGGGCAATTTTGCACTGAAGACAATTTTGGCAACTTAGCTGCACACTGGACAAAGTGAAGACTAATCAAAAATAATTTTTCAAATTGACCTGAGATGATTGGAAACAGAAAATACTTGCTCTTTGGGTAATTAGTTTAAAAGCAAGTGCCCCTGAGAAATATTTTGCATTTTAACTTAAATGGTAAGAATGTACATTTTCTTGGACTTCGTTAAAGGGTTTGTCTCTTCTTGCCTTTCGGCTCGTGGGGTCACCGGACATTGCTGGAATCTGACCATCTTGGACACACAAACACAGCCTTGTCACGCGGCTCCCCCAACGGTTCCCCTGCTGCCTCCCCAGTTCGAGCCCCAGTGGTGCAGCCCTGGACTGTTAAAAATAGCCTCTGAAAAGAAGCCTTACTTTTTATCACTCTCCTTTTTTCTCTCTTTTTTCTTTTTAGAATTTTAATTGTAGTAAAACACACATAACATAAAATTTACCATCTTAACCATTTTTAAGTATTTTTATTGATTATGCTATTACAGTTTTCCCAATTTTTCTCCGTTTGTCCCCCCTCTGCACTGCACCCCTAGTCCTCCTGCATTTCCTCACCTTAGTTCATGTGCATGGGTTGTACATATAAGTTCTTTGAGTTCTTTGTTTCCTAGGCCATTTTTTATCTCCCCCCATCTATTTTATGCCTACTAATTATGCCTCTTCTTCCCTGTACCTTTACCCCCATTCCTCCCTTCCCCCTCCCCACTGAAATCCCATCTTAACCCTTTTAAGCAGCTTTAAGTACATTCTCATTGTTATACAGCTGTCATCAGTATCCATCTCCAGGACTCTTTTCATTTGCAAAACCAAAATTCATATAAAAACTCCCTTTCCCTCTCCCCCAGCCCCTGGCAACCACCATTCCATTTCCTGTCCCCCTGAATTTGACTAATCTAGGTACCTCATGTAAGCAGAATCAATCATACAGCATTTGTCCTCTTGGGACGTAGCACATGGTCCTCAAGGTGTGTCCATGTTGGAGGTATGTCAGAATTTCCTTCCTTTCTAGGGCTGGACAATATTCATCACACATGTAACCCCTCCCTCCAGTCCACTCCACACGCTTTGAAACTGAACAGTCCACAGCATCATTCTGCTCCCAGATGCTTCCTGCTCGGCTTCCATGCCCTCAACAATATAACCCTGACCCAATATCACCACATAACTGCATCCAAACCATTACTATCCAGCCAAATTGAACTATTATATGCTTTGAAAACATTCTTGCTTCCCCCCCTATTTTGTTCCTATTATTTGCACAGCCTGAAGTGTACATTTCTCCTCTCTCCTAACAGCCTCGACACATGCCCCGTCCAACACCACCACCACCCTCATTCACCCCTCCCCGCAATGCCTTCCCTCCCCACCTCACCCATGACCATCCCTCATCCCTCACTCAGCTCACTTCATCCTCTTTGCTTGGGGAGTCTCTTCTTTTCTCCGTGCTTCAACTGTACCCACGGGCTGATGATTCCCACATCCCTTTCTCCAGTCCACACAACTGTCATGGACTTTGACTCAGATTTCCAACTTTCTGCTAGACCTCTTCACCTGGGTGTCCCAGTAGCACTTTCAACCCAGCATGACTAAAGTTGAACTCATCATCTAACCCCAGACCTGCTTTCTCTTCGTTTGATGGCCATCCACCCATCTACCATCTCCCACAATGGAAACCAAAGAGTCAAGCCAGATTTATTCTTGTGTTGACTCCCCACAGCCATAGGAAAGCCTACTAGTTTTACCACCTGCGTTTTTCTCAAGCTTCCCATCTCCCATTCATTCTGCTACTAACCTAGTTCAAACTGTCACCCTCCCTTACCTGAAGCACTGCAACAATTTCTAATGGTTCTCCCACTTTTGGTCCCCTCAGCACCATCCTTCATATGGCTGCCATTGTAAGCACTCTAAAACGTAAACCCAGGCCTGGCATTTCTCTACGTATGGCTCCTTACCGACTCTCATCATCTAGTTCCATTTTCGAATACACATGCAATGTCCTCCATGATCCCAATCCTTCTCCAGTCATGCTTTCTGCCAATTCCTGCCTCCCTGCCCATTCTAGAACAACCTACAATGGTCCTGATTCCCTGACATTGCATAGCTTCCTGCCTCCTGGGCCCTTATGCATGCTTTCTTTGCTGGAGCACCCACCTGAACCTTCCTTTGTCTCCCCAACACCTCCTAATCCCTGAACTCAGCTCAAGGAGGCGTTCTTTACCTCTGGTGTGACTTGAATGAGATGCCCTGCTCTGAGCACCCATGGGTTACTGAGAAGCAGTATGCTGTGGTGGTTAAGAGCCTGTAGCTTGTTGTCAGTAAGAATTGGGTTTGAATTCAATATTTTCAAATTTTAAACTTGGGATCCTCTCCAATTTATTTAACTTCTCTGAGTGCTGATTTCTCATCTCAAAAATAAGGATAACAGTACCTACCTTGTAAGATTATTGTAAGGGAACAAATGAGAAAATGTTTGTAAAGTGTTTAATGAGTGCTCAATAAATTATACCTATTGTTACTATCCTATTAGGGCCCGTGTATAGTTAGTTCTATCTTTACACTCCGAGAGTCTAATTATTTACATATGTGTCTGGCTCCCCAAGAGGACTGGATTCTTTGTCTTCTTCATCTTTGTAAGCCCAGGGAAGGCACGTGTTAAATATTTGTTGAGGAAGTAAGTGCTGCACCAATCCCGCACACCTGCCCCGGAGTTCACAAAGCACTGTGCCCTCCCTTCAGGCCCATGCTGACTTGTATTATAACAATATGAAAATGTGTCTAAGCTTTTCTGTTAGATTATGACTTACCTGAGGGTACAAACCATGTCTTGCTCAATAAAGGTACATCTAATTGAATTTCAGGCTTTCAAGTACTGACTCTTTTTTTAATGGATTGATTGGGGTGACATTGTCATGTCTCTTCCATTCTCATTTATCCCACTGACCCTCTCCTACATGCTCCGCACCCCACCCCAACCCCCCCAGCTAATCACCATACTGTCGTCTGTGTCTGTGAGGGCTCTTTTCCCTTAATCCCTTTATCTTCCTCATCCAGCCCTGCAACACCCCTACCCTATGACAGCTATCAGACTATTCTCTATCTAGGAGCCTATTGCTATTTTGTTTAATTTTGTTCATTAGATTCCACATCTGAGTAAAATTATATGGTACTTATCTTTCTCTGAATGGATTGTTTCACTCAGCATAATGTTCTCCAGGTCCATCTATGCTGTCAGCCAAGTAGTATTCCACTGTGTGAATGTACCACAGCTTTTTTATCCACTCATCTCCTGATGGGCACTGGAGCTTCCAATCTCGGTGATTGTAAATTATGCACAATGAACACAGAGGTGCATATATTCTTTCAAATTAAATGTTTCTGGTTTATTTGGATATATTCCCAGAAGTGAGATTGCTGGGTCATAAGGCAATTCCATTTTTAGTTTTTTGAGGTAATGCTATACTGCTTTCCCCAGTGGCTGCACCAGTCTGCATTCCCACCAACGGTGCCTGAGGGTTCCCTTTCTTCCCCTACCCTCGCCAGCACTTGTTGATTTATTGACGATAGTCATTCTGACAGGTGCGAGGTGATATTTCACTATGGTTTTAATTTCTCTAATGATTAGTGATGTTGAACATCTTTTCATATGTCTATTGGCCATCTGCGTGTCCTCTTTGGAGAAGTGTCTGTCTATATCCTTTGCCCATATTTATAATTGGATTGCTTGATTTTTGGTGTTGAGTTTTATACATTTTTTAAAATAAATTTTGGATATTAACCCCTATCAGATATATCATTGGCAAATATGTTCTCCCATTTGCTGACTAGTCTTTTCTTTTGTTGATGGTTTCTTTTGCTGTGCAAAAACTTTTTAGTTTGATATAGTTCCAATTGTTTTTTTTTCTTTTGTATCCCTTGCCCAAGAAAAAAAGATTGCTACAAGAACTGTTTAAGATTTTACTGCCTGTGTTTTCTTCTAGGATTTTTATGGTTTTGAGTCTAACATTTAAGTCTTTAATATAACATTTTGAATTTATTCTTGTGTATGGTGTAAGAAAGTTATTGAAGAAGATGCAAATTAGTGGAAGTATATACCATGTTCACAGATAGGAAGAATTAACATTATTAAAATGTCTATACGACCCAAGGCAATCTATAGTCAATGCAATTTCAGTCAAGATATCAATGGCTTATTTCACAGAACTAGGACAAATATCCCAAAAATTTATGTGGAACCACAAAAGATCCCAAATAGCCACAACAATATTGACAAAGAAGAACAAAGTTGGAGGAATCATGCTACCTGATATCAAACTGTACTACAAGGGCATAGAAATCAATATCATGGTAACAGCATAAAAACAGACATATTGATCAGTGGAAGAGACTAGAGAGCCCAGAAATAAATGCACGCCTTTATGGTCAATTATATTTGGCAGAGGAGGTGACAACATACAATGGGATAAAGACAGTCTATTCAATAAATGGTGTTGGGGAAAATTAGCAGATAGATGCAAAAAAAAAAAGAAACTAGGCCAACTTCCTGCACCATACTCAAGTATTTACTTTTATTAATAAGATAATGGTTTAAAACAGAAGGGCTTCCTAACCACAACATAGAAACAAATAATAATTGATTACCTCATTGACCTTCAAATGCTTTCTTTCTATTAGCAATACACCCTGACCAGGCTGAGTTGTTTTGTTTTTTTTTTTTAATCCTCATCAGAAGATACATTTATTGCTTTTAAAGAAAAAGTAAAGGAGAAAGAAAAAGTCATCGATGTGAGAGAGGAATATCAATCATTTGCCTTCCATACATTCCTTGACAAGGGACTGAACCCACAACCTAGGTATGTGCCCTGACCTGGAATCAAAAGACGACCTTTCAGTGCATGGAACAACACTCCAACCACCTGAGCCACACCAGCCAGGGCACGGCTGAACTTTTATCTCCTCAGGTAAGCCATACTTTTTCCTGCCTCGGAGCCTTTCTATGGGCCGATCTAATACCTCCTCAGTCTTTGGAAAACTCTTTCTTTTTCTGACTCCCAGACCAGGCTCAGCCATTCATAATTACTTTTCCAAAGTTACATATTCCCATTGGGAAACGAGGAGGTTCCCTGTGTAGGGAAAGTCTCTATCACACATCTTGCTTTTTCCTCAGAACTAACCATGTAGTCAACACTCGGCAGACTTAAGTTGAGCAACTGAATGAATAGAGCTCTAGACTTTAGTCTTCTTCTTTCATAAGACATTGGCAAAGACTAGACTGAAAAGGGCTTCACAGTAGTTACTTTACAGCTACATCGTAAAAACTGAGTTACAGGTGACAGAAGGCAAGGCCATAGTATGGATTTGTTCTACAGCAGAAAAGACTGGGGAAAATGAGCAGATGACCACTATTTTGACCAAAAACACTAACTGGTCTAATTTAACCTGGGAGTAATGTAGTGGTAAGACTCTTCCAAAAATTGAAATAGGCAAGGGAGAGGCTTGAGAAGATTTTGTCAGCTTACATCAATGGTCAGTGGCCCATATAATTCCAAAGCTCCATCTTGCTGAATTCCTGGCAAGCCATATTTATTTCTGATATGGAGTTGATAGAACAGGTATCATTCACATTTTCATAGCCTTCCAGGCATTTCTTGACTGTTGTGATGTTGCTTCTTCACCCGTGTAATCTGCCAAGCCTCAGTGCACCCCTCCCCAGAAACCCTAATGAGGCGCCACAGGACTGAGACTTTGTTCTCATGGCAACAGACAAGCCCGCAACTCTTCACCAATGCAAGTGATCTAATGAGGTCTGTACAATAAGCCTTTACTTTCCTGTTTTCCAATCACCCACTAGAAAACATAACTATTTATTATTGTTTAATCTAGGTGTTTCAGAGCTTCTCCCTCCCTCCCCCACCCCCACAGTCACTCTCATAGGTGGCCTTCATTAAGTAACCTACATAGGGTAGTTTTGGGAAGAACATGGGCCCAGAGGATCCCTCTGGGCAGTGGTCCCTCCACCCAATGAGGAAAGCCAGTACAGCAGCTGCAACATGAGGCTGTCTCGGCAGCAGCCAGGGCATATTCTTGGAAATCAATGCCGTGTCCTTTTCCAATGCCACCAGGCCTGCTGTGCTTGTCCCTGGCCTCCTGGCTCGCAGATTCATTTCTCACCCTTCCTTGTTTTCGATCAAAGGACTCTGGGGGCTGCTGCCTTTCCCAGGCTCCTGATTCAGAGGGCTCTGGCTGGGTCCAAACAATTAAAGGCACTAGCAGGAGACTGGAGGTCAAGGAAGGAAGGAACTAGGGCATTTTCTCCTCCTTTTTCTTCTTTGCCTGACATCTGATTGCAATTTTATGTCTTTCATGGCTCCAGATGTCCCACCGAGAAAAGCCAGTGCCAATGCATATGCAGTCTGTAAGTGGAAGAGAGTTCATAAGCCATAGGGTTTCGATCAGTGGCAAATATGACCATCTAGATATATTATTTCCCCCTCCTCTCCTCAATACACAGTACTGAGATGTTGTTCATGCATTTTTTCAGTGATTCTGTAGCTAATGACCACCAGCTAGGTATCACATCTTCACATGGGCCATCCTCCCTCTCCTGATTCACTCCACCAACCCTCACTTCCGTTCACTGAGATGGCACTGCCTGACACAGGACTAGCATTAAGACCTCTGCTTCAGATGCTGTTTTCTAGGGACCCTGAATGTACTCATTTCCTAGGGCTGCAATAAAAAAATATCAGAAATTGGGTGGCTTAAAACAACAGAGCTCTTTTCTCTTGCAGTTCCGGAAGACAGAAGCCTGAAATCAAGGTTGTAGGAGTGGTTCCTTCTGGAGACTCTAAGAGAGAGTTTGTCCCATCCTCTCGCCTAGCTCCTGGTGGTTACCCACAATCCTTGGTGTTTTTTTGGCTTGTTGCTTCATCACTCTAGTCTAGTCACTACTTCTGTCATCACGTGGCATTCTCTGTGTGCCTCCGTGTCTGTTCACATCGTCCACTTATAAGGACACCAGGCATTGGATTTAGGGGCCTACTCTAATACAGCATGACTGCATCTTAACAACTAATTATATCTGCAAAAATTCTATTTCTAAAATAAGTGCACCTTCCAAGGTTCCAAGTAGACACAAATTTTGGGAGAACACTATTCGACACAGCAAATGGGCTAAACATTTGGAGCCAAGAGTGAGGTGGTGGTGATTCCTAGCGAACAATAACACCGCAGTTACTAAGGCTTTTGCCTGTGGTTAGTAAGTGCTTAAGATTCCGTTCAAGTGGCAGGTAAATCATCGGAATATGCAGTGTCTGGACAATGATAATTATATGGGTTATGGAGTGAGCTGGCTTCTTTTAACAATATTTAAATCCTTTAAAAAAAGATAGCCTCACAGTGGCCTATTGACAGCCCAAGGTACAACCTCAAAGCTAGAGACCGTATGACAGGTTTGAAGTAGACTCTCAATTCTTGAAGCAGCAAGACAGATTTGTTGAAAATTGGGCCCAAGATCAAACTATAATGGTGACAGAGCTGAATATACAGCCTCAGTAGTTCCTCTATATGAAGGTCAAGGCCTTGAATGAAAGAGAGTGGGACATTGAGACCTGGATGGGGGTCTTTTTCTTGGAAGAGCCTGTAAATCTTGAACATCCAGGTTAACAGAAGCAGGCCTATTCTCCTTGCCAGAGGAGAATAACTCACCTGCCATGAAGACCACATGAAAACATACCTGAGGCAGGTATAAGATGATGTTTGTTTTCTTCGAGACCATCCATCATTACCCCTTATCCCTTACAAGCTGAAAATCAGGGTCAGCACAGCCCAAAAGAAGAAATTCTGGAATAAAATAGCTTGCATGTCAAAAGTGTTATGGAACCTCAACAATTCATTTCAGCAGGAATCAGGGGAACATAAGTGAGGGTAATACTTGAGGTAAAACTTGGATAGGTGGGAACAAGATGAAATACGAGGTTGGATAGGTCACAGTTTGCTGGCACGGTGATACTTACCCATGCTATCCTGGCAAAGAGCTAACCCTAATGGCTGAGATGTCTCCTTCAATCTTGGATACGATGGTGGCCTACAGAAAATGAAATAGAGATACCAGAATTTGTTGGCACAGTGCTGAAAAATGTGCCAAAAATTTCAGGATGTGTAGATGTTAGAATGGACTTTTTATGTGAAAACCTGAAACCCACCACTGGACTATGGTGACCAGGACAGATCACAGAACACTTCCTTCTCTAAGGCAATGTGGAAGGCACTAGTGAGTGGAAACTGGCATTTTTGAAGAGCTCAGCAAGTTTTTCTTGGCAGGATTGACAGTTGAAGGTGCTGTGAAAGAACTAGGCTCTATAATATCACCAGGGATGATGTGGTTTTGAAATGGTAGAAGCCAGGCCTGCGCTTAGCTTTCTAAGATGAAGTAGATACGATTACCATAATGGGCAAGAAGGCTGGAGTGACAGTCAGAGGCTTGATCTGCACGGATCTATGGCAATGGTTAGTAGGGCATTGTATCTAGTGGGGGAGAGAGCTGGCCAGCTGATCCAGATGTTACTCAACTTGTTTAATCAAAAGAAATTGAGCACTGCCCTGGCTGGTGTGACTCAGTGATTTGAGGGCTAGCCTGCAAACCAAAGCATCGCTGGTTCAAGTCCCAGTCTAGGGCATATGCCTGGGTTGCAGGCCAGGTCCCCAGTAGGGGGCGCATGAGAGGCAATCACACATTAATGTTTCTCTCCCTCTCTTTCTCCCTCCCTTTTCCTCTCTAAAAATAAATAAATAAAATCTCTTTTTTTTTTTAATTTGAGCACAAAAGAGCAGATGGTAAAATCCTCCGCCTCACTGGAAAATCATGGGTGTTCATTGCAGTTTCTAGACCTATGCTGGTTTACAAACAGAGCCCCTTGGTTGATGAGATCATATTTCCTCAAGGAGGGATCTTGAAAAACTCCTTCAAGAATGCATGGTAAGCATTCCTCCAATGTTTTCATAGAACTTTCCACCATTTGGTAGGGTAACAGTGCATTGGGGAAATACCCAGACTTTTCCAGGTCCGTAAGATATAGGGTCTGAGTTGACACTGATACCTTGGGACTCAAAACAACTTCATGATCCTCCAGTTACAGTGGAGGCATATGGAGACCTGGTAATAAATGAAATTGCAGCCTGTGTCTGTTTTTAGTCAGTCCATTGGGTTCACGGACCTATCTGTATTTATTTCCTATCTCTGCATTCGTAATTGGGAAAAACACATTTAGAAATGGCATAATTCGCACATAATTCATCACTTTGCTGTGGAGTCAGGGCCATTACGGTAGGAAAAGATAAATGGAATTCCTTGAAACTGCTTCCAGCCTTGGCTCAAATGCTAAATCAGACACAATACCACATCCCAGAAGTAGTGTTAGATTAGTCCTCAAACACTTAAAGGATGCAAGGGTGGTGCTCTCTATTATATCCCTATCCAAAAGCTACTGTAATACAAACCACGCGATAGCTCATCAGATGCGGTGCGTTTGCTGCAACAAATCAATACAGTCTCTGACATCTGGTTCGTGGATTTTGATCTAATGAGAGCATTCTTCTCCTTCAATAGAAAAGATCAAACACAGGTCACCTTTACACAGAAGCAATAGAATATATTCATTGTCTTGCTCCAGGGCTATGCTAATGCTGTTGCCTTCTGTTGTAGCATGGTCCACAGGGAGCTTGACTATGTTGACATTCTGCAAGTCATCACCTTGGCTCACTAAATTGATAACATCAGGTTAATTTCCTGATGTAGAACAAGAAATGGCATGTTCCCCTGGTGTCCTAAGAGAATACACGTGGGCAACGGAGTGGGAGATAAACCCCAGAAAAATTTAGGAGTCTGCCTCATCAGCGAAGATGTTAGGGGTATGGCAGGCATGGAGTTAAATCTACACTTGGCCCAGGAGTCAGAGGAACTCACAGGCAATCCTAGACATCTAGTTTGTCCTCTTCACTATATGTCAGACCAAACTAAAATCATCCTATAAAAGGTAATAGTCTATTTTTATATTTCATAGGAATATTTGAAAGCCTTTCCATATTCCTTAAAGTTGCAAGTTAAAATTGAATTTAAGATGCGCGTTCCAAAAGTGAACCACCCATTTTTTTTCTGAATAAGTAGTGCTACAAAGTCAGAAAAAAAATACAGCTACTGAGCTCTCTTAAGTGTAACTTATGTTATTCTAGG
>VMDR010014782.1:0-23093 GCA_007922815.1 Macrotus californicus | reverse complement strand
ACCTGAAACCAGCAAGTTAATTATATCAAGTTAAATCAGTTAAAATGAACAATTTTTTTTATAGTTTGTAGAACCAAATAATTATCTTGTTGACTACAACTTCTTTTTCTTTATTTACTTTTGGACTTGTGAGTGGATATTTGCTACATTGAAAAAGCTGTCAATAAAATCTCTTTGTTAAGTTAGTTTTGATAATTGAATTTTACATGTCTAAGTTTGTGTGTTTTAATTGGAAGATTGGGTAATATATTCCATTTAATGTTGGCCAATATAAGAATTTTTCCCCTTCCTTTTGGGTTCTTTTTCTTTTCTTTTTTCTCCAATATACAGTGTTACGTACATTTCATCCTCTTATACATGCGCCACTGTGTTCGACAAAACATCGGGTCGATTTTATTTTCTCATTAAAGGAACCAGCTAACTGTTCCAACAGTCACAAATCTTTCATGGAATGAACAGGGCCAGGACAGCTGGTCTCTTCTACATTTCCCCTTTGATGGCACCTTTCTTCCCATAATTCCCATGCGAGAGCCTTTCTTTTCGATTTTGAAACTTAATGGCTAGTGAAGTCACAGTAGGAAGATTGTGTATCTTTAAAAGGCAGCTGAAGTGGCAAACTGATATTTTTCGAGGCACTGATTGAAAGGATGTTAAGCTGTTTGGGGGCTGGTTTTGGAATTTCTTAGATGATCCTCAAACTCTTCGGGGGGGAGTTGCTATTTTAATGGATAAATAATTCTACTCACTTAAAAAACAGTTGTGTTATTTCTTTTAAAAGCTGTTTCTGCATCTTTCCTCCCCAATTAAAGACCTCTCATTTTGTAGATGTGGTTTTAATTTGAAGCAGTATGGTATTCCCTCCCCCCTGCCCCCATTCTAACTAAACAAACTCTGTAAGAATTAGCTTTGAGTTATTCCATCTGTGGACTTTTAATTTTGTCATAAAAACACAGAGGCCTGGCAGGGAACTCTTTCCAACTGGCTACATGTATCATCTTGTCTGAAAGCTGGTGAAGTAAGTATGGCATTTAAAATAAAATTTAAAAAAAACTTCATTGACGGAGCTAGTGCACACGAAGTGTTTGCCCACTTCTTTGACCATCTGTTCGTGTTGACAGCCGCCGCCCCGCATTGTGCCAAAGTGCCCTTGGCTATTAAAAACAGTGTTTTGTGTGTGAGTGGTGTGTGTGTCCTCACACGTGTATGTGTTTCTGGGGTGCCATTTTCTTGAGAAATGTCTTGTTAAAGGTTTCATATGATCCATGTGGAAATATTTCAGGTCAGTTGCTGTTCAGGGAACACCGCACTGAAAATGCTGCAAGATGACTCATTTTTAGAGAAGCTCTCTTTCCTCCTCGCCCAACAGAAATTTCTGTTAAGGAGTATGAATATGTAATCAAAATACCTGTTGAGTTGGGCCAGCATGGTAATGATATTATGTGTTGAAGGTGAATCCAAATAGGAATCTAGACCTTTCTGAGCACAGAAGTACTTTGAAATGACTCAGGAATCTAAGCTGTTGGTTGGCAAGATGCTTTCTGCTCACAGAAATATCCGAGTTGGTACTTAATTCACCAGACAACAGGGTAACCCTTCTTTTACATTTAACAGTGTAAATAAAGTCTCTGGGGGGCAAGATGGCCTCCTTGTGGAGGGGAAGTGTGGACGTAGGGATGGCCAGTCTAGCGTTAGCATTTGTTTTTGAGCTTGGAACTGCTATTTATTAAAGGTTCTTCAAAACTACTTACTAAACGGCAATTGATGCACAGCGCTATTTTAGGTACTGAGCTGGAGAAAAGAAAAGCATGTTCTCAGTTGTACCAAAGTTAACAATTCTAGTGGGGAGGACGAGACATGTGTAATGAGAAAGGTAGTACAGCTAAGAGATGGGTTTCTGTCAAGTGGAGATAAAAATTTCACAGACTTTGCCAGGACGGAGAAGTCTTGGTAAGCTGCTGAGTGCCACCAGATGAGTCTGTCTGGTCTGAAAGAGCTTCAGCTCTTTCCTCAAAGTCCCCAATTATCTGGAACGTGCATGTGGGCACCTGAGAGGCTCCTAACTTCCTCTGAGCTCTGTGATACATAGAATAGATCAGAGGAGCATAATGAAAGCAGTGATATTTGCATACCTGAGTAGCTGACGGGGGTACAGTGCAGGCCCAGAAACAAATTAAATGTATGGTTTGGGGACTAGTATAATAAACTGTCACAGGACTCTTTTAGGTGAGGTTGAGTGGGTTTCCTTTGTCTGGCTCTAATCTGTAATTATTATTTTTATTGCTACATTTTAATCCTCTAAGATGAAGTGAAGTGATGATGATTTTCTTTTTTTCCACTTGGTTTGTCAGCTTTTCAAATAGGTTTGCTTTTTCTCAAATAATTTTCCCTGTTTCACCATCGGTTGCCGTAGACTTCTTTCCAGAGCCTGGGTGAGGCTGAATAGCAGATATCATTTGTGACAGCTGTAAAGTGAGGCTAACGAACGTCCCCGTGAGGATGTGCGGAGCCAGGCTCATCCAGCCGCCTGCGTTTGCATCGCGGGTGCAAATAGCTGCGCGTCATGGCCCGCTGCTGCCCAGGGCTGGAGTCATTTATTTAATAACTCAGCTCGCAGGCATTACAGGGGAACTGCAGCATTTTATATTATTCAAGACAAATAAGAAATAAAATATGCTGCGTGGAGAAAAGTAACATTTTCGTTCTTCTCATTGACTACGGCTGTTTAAATGCTGAGCATGACAGTTACTCCTGAGGTGTAAAACATTCACAGTTTCTATTAAGTGTGGATACTCTCTCTTTCCAGCGGTGTCATTTGAGGGCATGCACTTTTTCTTTGTGTTTATGGGGAAGGATTTTTAAGATGTGTTTTTTTTCTCCTTCCTAACCTCTAGTATTTAAAGGGCAGACAGACCATTCACGTATTGTAGCAAATTAAAGTTGCTTCTAATAGTTGATACTTAGAAATACTTGTGATAAAATGCATTAACAACAGCAACAAAAAAAGAGTGTTAAATTTAGATTATGCTTTACTTGTAACGAAGCTTCTCCCCCCTTTGTTCATCTACAGTTAGCCTAGGTATTCAGCCTTATTTTGAATCCTACAAAGCTGTCATTGAAACAGCAGGCTACAAGTAAAACAATGAAAATGAATATCTTTAAGGGAAGGCAACAAGAATGTTAAAATAGCATATAAAGTCGCAAACTTCTATTTAAAATGTACAGTCATGACAGTGCTGAAAATTTTTACCCTTCGGAGATGTAAATGTGGTGAGAAGTTAACCTACTGTTGTTCCTATGATTTGTCTCTCGTCACCTTTTATTTTGTGTAGTAGATTTATGGGACATTGAATGAATGAAGGAAGGAAGGAATGAATGATGCACACCTTCTTGATGAAGTCGCCCTGATGGAAATAAACAAAGGAGACGTCTGGATTTATAAAGTGAGTGTTAGAGCGTAACCATAAACACCATAGTCAAAATAACCAAGTTCTTTGATTAGTTTGTCTTAAATCAGGATATTTTTTTCCAAAGACGGAATTTTGAGTACTTAAGAGCAAATCAAAATTGGAAAAGTCAATATAAGCTGTAGTTGGTGAAGGTAAAGCCTCTTGGCCACAGGCTTTCTCTCCCTACCACAAGCTTTTACAACTAACTATACGTCATTTATAAATGGTAGTTCTGTGCCTGGCTTTAAAGTTATGTGCACTCAAATTTCCTTCTAGAATAAAAGCTCCTCGGGGCAGGTCTGTGTCATCTTTATACCTGTAGTTTTGTTCTGTGGTAGCTTAGTAATTGTTGAATAAATGAAAGCTGGTTTTCACGTGGGCTCGCACAGCATTGAAGTTGGGAGCTGGGTCACCCTGCTGTGGGCATTCCTTGACCTTGCAGGTTGAAGCAGGGGAGACGGATCTCCAACTAACAATGGCAGCACCATGGGCTTGGGTTTGACTGTGCGAGGGTGGTGGAAACTGGTCATAAACCTGCCTGAAGAAGTTTGGGAGGCTTCACAGGAAAAATAAAAGACTAAAGTGAGCTCAAACATTTATCAGTATATAGTGGAGTCCAGTTCTGGGGTTGGGAGGAGATGAGATCACGGACACACAAGTGGTACTATGAGAATGCACTTAGCAAGCTTCCATCTGGCTTGATGAGGAAGTAGTAGGAAGCACACCTGGAAAGTCAGGCAGAGGCAGGCGAGAAGGGTCTTTCGTATCAGCTTGGCTTCCACCTGGTAGAGGATAGGACCCAGGGAGGATTTTGTTGACGTAAGACATGTCCAAACCTGTAGAGGATTTTTACGAGTTTATTTGAGCCAAACTGACAATGTATGCTGAGGAAAGAGATCTTAAATGCTCCCCAAATAACAGTTTTAAAGACCCTTTTGTGCATTTGAGACTAAGGAGCAGTGCATGGAGGTGGGAGGAAAGAAGGCGGGGACTGGATGGCGGGACAGTTAACATTATGTGCTCTTCTGAGGTGGTTACAGTTTAATTTCAAAGGTGTTTGAACCTAGATGCACAGAAACAACGGACAGAGCTTGCTTCAGGCAAAGGTGATGCTTTTACTAAACAGTTGTATGTGCCAAGGGTGTGACTGCCCACCATAACCTTCCCAGGTGGGACTTTATGATCAGATCACTGTGTGGTTACTTTCCATAGAGCCCTCCCTGCTGACCCTGCTGCCCCCTTTTTTTAATTCAAAATTTTAAGCAGGAGATGATTAAACATTTTAGAAAGGTTATTCTGGTGGTAGTGAAAACAATGGATGGCAGGGGTCAAGATCAGAGCAGGAAAACCAGCTGTTGTCTGCACTATTAAAAGGATCTCATTGCCACTCCCTTCCCTGTTTTCCTGGGATTATGCCCCAAATAAAATAATTGCACTCAACTCCTTGTATCAAGGGTCTGTTTCGAAGGACCCCAAACTACAGCAGACTTTGTTGAAAAGCAGGAGTTAATGGGATGGGGAAGTTGAAGGTATGAAAAGGAGGAGGAGTAACGTAGCAAGGGCTCCATGAGGTGAGAGAGGAGGGATGAGATGCTGATAGGGGGGTCCTGAGAGCAGCAAAGGCGCTGTAACTGGGAGGGGCTGTGTGGGAGCTTGCAGAGAATTGTAAAAGGTAGCAAGGGAGCTGGATGCTGTGATTGACATTGGGTAGCAAGGAGACAGTTAAATTATGCATGAAGCACACCAAAGTATTTAATAAACATGCTTAAACGTGAAGGATCATTTGTCTTGTTATTAATGGTATCTCCGAATTTGAGGGAAAACCCAGTTTCCAACATAATAGGAAATTGAAAGTTATTCCTCTGTGAATGTAAAACTAAAAAGCAAAATTGAATGTGCTTGTGAGAAAAAAACCTCATATATGTTTGGATTGTTTTTATAAAGATGAGGCTCTGCAAAAGTATTTTAAAGTGGATTTACTGTTTTTGACCGTATATGTGAGATCATTTTTAAAAGGGCAGTATTTGAAGAAATTTTCAAACACAAGAGTAAACTTTCAGGTAACAAATGGGCTATGGCAATTCAAAAGTTCACCGCATTGTGCTTTCTTCACCTTTTTTACTCTAAAAGCACAGATTAAACCGAAGGCAATTTACCGTGATGGTCTGACGCCGGGACTCAGAGCAGTGATTTTCCCTCATGCACTTACTGACACCACGCTGGTGCGATTGCTGGGCCAGGCACTGTCCATAAACCGGAAAAGACCCATCTTCCCTGGGGAAGCTGGCACTTTAGTAAAAAGAATATCATGTAAAGAAATAATTACAACATAGTGTGTTGAATAAGAACTAAGGAAGTCTTTTTGTGTGATGTGACATTGGAAGTCTATGTAGGTCCTTAAGGTGAATAGGAGGTTTAACAGTGAGATGCTGGAAACTTGGGACATGTGTTGGGGGTGGGGGCAAAGTTGGGCGGGGGGTGGGGAGAGGGGTGGGCAATGCAAAGGGCCGGGGGTTGAGGACCTTTAGGCGACTCATGTAGCAGTTAAGATTGTTCTCCTGTAAGAAACAGAAGAGCCTACCCTATGGGCTTAGGCACCTGTGGAATTGATCTTTCTCACACACCTGGCAGTCTGAGGTATTTATTTGATAAACACTACTATGCAGTATGTTGGAAAATTGCAAGGAAGCTTAGATAAAGGGGGGCAGAAGGAGAAGAGCCCTATCTTATTTACATGCTACTTTGGTAGGTAAGAGTGAGAGTCAATTGGAATAATACATTCCATCATTCGAGATTTTTGTCCTCATAAGAGGTAATGTCTTTTTTTTTTTTTTTTTTTTTTTAGTAAACAAATGCTTTATTTGAACTACTTTAAGGGCCAAGTTGTTTCCCCTTGACAGTTAAATACCTTAGAGCTTGGACTCTGCTAAATTACCAAATAGCAGAGAATAAACAAGAACCTATAGGACTGGACTCTCAAGAAGGACTTGTCCACATGAGGTGGATACATATGGGAAGTTGCCACTCACAGTGGGGTTGGTTGCAATTTTGTGTTGAAAGTTTATTTAATTCTCTACCTTTATTTATGTCAGTGGCCTTACTCAGTTTATATAACTCTGCTTTTAAAAGATGAGTTTGGAGTATGTTTTTATTTTCAGTAAATGGAGATTTATAAATATGAAAAGCAACTACTGGGTTGGCCAAAAAGTTCCTTTTTTTTTTCTGTACCATAGCTCTAGTAGTGCTTAGTTGTCTTTAACTTCATTCAAAACAATGTGTTAGACTGTATGGTGACAGCTGTCATATCAGTGTTCATTTTTAAAGAGCTTATCAAAATTGGTGAGTTTTTGTGCAGCCATTTTAATATTTAAGATTGAAGAAGATACACAACATTTTTGGTATATTATGCTTTATTATTTCAAGAAAGGTAAAAACTCAACTGAAATACAAAAAAAAGATTTGTGTATGGAGAAGGTGCTGTGACTGATCGAATGTGTTAAACTGGTTTACAAATTTCTTAGTATTATTGACATTTTGGCCAAATAATTCTTTGCTGAGGGGCTGTCTTATGCATTGAAGATGTTTAGAAGCACCCCTGGCTTTTACTCACTAGAAGCCAATAACAGGAGATACCCAACATACTGAAAATATCCAAATCAGTAAAGTTATGGTGAAAATGAAAAATGTGGCTTTTATTTTATGGAAAAAACTAAATTAACTTTTTGGCCAACCCAATAGTGAGCTTAGACACAAAAAAATGCTTTATTCCTTTTTTTTGGCTTCTTAGATCTTTAAAAAAAGCTAATCTGTAGTACCTGAGAAGCTATTTTAATGAAACACTGCTAGGTAGCATGCTAAATAAAGCAGGTAAAATGAAACCTCTTTCATTATTTCTGTATTACCTTTATAAAACATGCAAAACCTACCATGTCATTCCTTTGCTTAATAAAAAAAAATACCAGTGTCTCTCCTTCGCCTATGGAAGACAGCGCAGTTTGGCCTAACTGTGCACTCCCAGGCTATCTTCCTTTATCTTTCTTTATGTTTTGTCCACATGGATTTCCTCTCCATTCTCTACCTGGCCCATGCCCTGTGTAGTAACCCTTTGGTCACTGTGCCCCTACATTGGTGCCAATGCTCAGAGTGCCTCTGTCCTTACAATCCAGGAGCCTGTAAGCTCAGATCTTATCTCCTCTATCAGGTCCCCTATAGCCACTCAGAGAGAATTATTAAGACCCTTCTCTGTGTTCCTATGACACTGCTAAGCTTTCAGCTCATATTTTATGGTGCTGAATTAGGCTTTAGTCTCTTCTAACTCTAAGGTTTAATTAGATGTACTATACTCATAGAATCAAGGGAATTTGAGTTGGAAGGAGTCTTGGACATCAACTAAGAAAAATATTTTCATTTCACCAAACACAATTGAAATTTGAAGGGACTAGTCTAACTTACTATTTCTGGTTAGTTCTAGGACTCAGACAAAAACTGTTTTCTGTATCTGTGCTTTTTTCATTGTAATATGTTGTAGCCATGTTGAAGGCAGAGTAATTGTTCTCTTCCCCACCTGAAACCCGCCCCCACTTCAAGATGTCCACATTTCACTCCATAGAGCTTATGAATGTTAGGTTATTGATGGCAAAGAGGAACTAAGGTTGTAGATGGAATTAAGGTGGCTAAAGAGCTGAATTTGAAATAGGGAGATTATCCTGGATTATCAGGCTAGGCAAGATGTAGTTTCAAGGGCCCTTTGAATGTGGAAGAGGAAGGCAGGAGAAGAGCATCAGAGTGGTGTGAGGTGAAAAGGAGTTGACTAGCATTCACTGGCTTTGAAGATGGAAGGGACCATGAGCCAAGGAATGTGAGTAGCCTTAAGAAGGTGAAAAAGGTAAAAATATGAATTCTCTCCCAGAGTCTCCAAAAGGAATAGCCTTGTCAACACTTTGATTCTAGTCCAGCAATACCTATTTCAGATTTTGATTTCCACAACTGAAGAGAATAAATTTGTGTTGTTTTAAGGCTCTAAATTTGTGGTAATTAGTTATAGCAGGCATAGGAAACTAATATAGTCACTAAAGTCCAAAGACTAGAGTCTCCAAAAGGAATAGCCTTGTCAACACTTTGATTCTAGTCCAGCAATACCTGTTTCAGATTTTGATTTCCACAACTGAAGAGAATAAATTTGTGTTGTTTTAAGGCTCTAAATTTGTGGTAATTAGTTATAGCAGGCATAGGAAACTAATATAGTCACTAAAGTCCAAAGAACGTTAACTGAGTAACTCAAAGCTTAACAAAGAAGAATTTAAACACCAGGATTTCTTGTAAAGGTATAAATATTATTTTTAGAACTTTTGATTTATTCTGAACAGTTTTGATGTCATTCACTTATTCAGCCAAGAAGTCACTATTGAGTATGTGGCATTTGTTATGGTAGCATTGTGGTAAATTGAATTATCAGCCCTAATGCCTTTGCTGCTTACCGTGGCCTCATTATGGATGAAGTATGGTTTTTTATCATTTGACTTTGGACTTAACTGTGTAATTTGATTTAGTCAATGATATATGGACAGAAGTGACAATGTGCCAGTTTTGAGCCAAGGCGTAAGCGACCTCACACAATTCTGCTTGCTGTCTTACATCTTTGTTGTTGCATCGTCTTAAAAAGACCTTCCCTTTGTCTTTTGCTATCTAGCCCGAACAACTGGTGAAACACTTGGAACAGAATCCCCAGTTGACACATAGATGTGTGAGTAGAATAAAAGCTTATTTTCTCATGCCACTGGTCTTATTTTGTTATAGCACCTTGTTGTGGCAGTAGTTGACTAGTATGGTCATGCAAGCAAGCGACCTAAACACACTTATAAATGTGTGTTTTGGAGCTTACTAGAGGCATATGCTGTATAATACAAGTATTTCCGAGTATGAAGGAGAGCGGTATCAAATTACCTAACCCTGAGAGAGCTAAGGAGGTCTCCACAGGTGAATAAATGACATTTGAGCTGAGTCCTAAAGGATGAATATATTTTCTGTAGGCCGATAAAGGGTGTGGGTGAGTAAGTAGGAAGGATTACACAGGATAAACATAATATCTTGAAGCAAATTTAAAGGGAATTCAGAATTCAGCTGAAGGAGCTGGTAAATATGCCCTGGTTAACTTTGGATTTTCTGTTTAAATAATTTTTCTATAGAGCCTGCAAAGTAATGTTTCTCAGGTAGTTTTTAAAACAGATATTATGTCTTCTTTCTGTGATGATAATCCTAAGATTATAGTATATACTATTCAGAGTGTAAAAGAGAAGAGAGAATAAGAAATAAGTACCAGTTTTAAGAGGCTCTTCATGGACCAGGAAGAGTCTATAACTCCTTCATGTGGGATTGATTTCAGATGTCTCCTCTTATGACCAGAGAACACTACCAAAAACCTGCCTCTTTTTCTGAGATTATTTTATTTTCTGAGATTGTTCTTTCTAGCTGGATTGTTCCTGGTTTACTTGGATTGTCAAGGGGTCTTAATTAAGCGTGGACTTCAATAACTAGTGAGAAGAATTAATAGATTATGGGGAGATCATGACTATTATTTGTAAACTGTGCCAGGAGCAGTTTTAATAAGACCAAAGCCATCATTTTATTTTCTCAGTAGTATGGTCTCTACTAAACTTTGGGGTATCCTTCTATATCCTCATCCTTGTTAGCCATTCCCAAAATGCACACTGTAAGCCACAAGGGGAGGAGAAGAAAGTAGAGAAGTCCCCCCCTTCCGGGGAGAACAGTATAATTTTACAAATAATCCTGGGTCGACAGTACTTTTGTCTAATACGATACATATATGTCAGGATCACCATTTCAACAGAGTTTGAAATTCACTTCACAAGAGGATCTTGGGAGTACTTAAAAGCATGTGCACCTTGCAGTTATCTGTTGAACCTCCCTATTATCATATCTGAAGTTTCTAATTTTAATTCGTATGTTTCTATTACTTAAAATTTGCATGTTTACATACTCAAATTTGATGCAACCTGCAGAAAAACATGCATACTGTTTTTCTGTGGGGAATGGCATGCCATTCTAGAATAAGCAGGGTTGAAGACATTAATGAGGAGGGATCTGCCAGTGTCACTGGTATGATCTTATATTTAAGCAATTCACAAGTAGATATGATGGTTGGATTCAGACACCAGATGTCAAACCGCATAGTGATGCATATACAGTGGTTTGCCTCCCTGTCACTGGTCACCAGAATGAAACAGATGGTTAAAAAGATATGTAGCTGAGGCAAAGCATGGAAATAGGAAACCACAGAGCAGAAATTCTGCCATTTAAGCAACAGTAATTTTCTAGTCTGGAAAACCTGGCTGTTTTATACCTCCACTTATGTACTTAAGCGGTATAAATGTGAAACATAGCAAAAATAGTCCAAGCAAGGCTGGCAACTTGCAAATTTTGCAGTGCATAATTACATCTCAAAAATCTCGGAGGCAGACGCACAGCAGTAAAAAGTAAACACTTGTATGCAGTTGAGCACAATTATGTGGTGGTTAGTACCTCAGCTCATTACAGCTTCAGTAAGGGTCTCTGTGAACTTGTGCTCTAACTAGCAGGTCAGGCAAAATGCAAATAAGAACCAGATTTGAAAGCAAGTGACAAAAAGCAGATACAATTTAGACTGGGAGTCTATAATTTGGCTTTTAAAAATAATCCTCAGCAAGAATCATCCTCATTACAATAATGGCTTGTTTATTCTGCACAACTTGTTTGCAATTACAGACCCTCTTTCAAAGCCGATTGCAACAGGAAATAAGAGCTCGCAAAAAAAGGGAGAGCTTTGTGGTTGGTCAGTTGTTATAATTAGAGTGGATGCATATATGTATTATAAAACCATTTATGCCTTTACTCCAAATCTTTTAATTTCAGATTTTTATCATTGAAATTGAAAGCTTCAAATACTCTATTATTCTAAAGAAATCATTGTAATTGAATTTCTAATGAGGGTGTCTATGGAGCTTTGTTCTTGGTATTTCCATTATAGGACCAGAGTCCTGTGCATCTATTATGATCAGGTGACCATGAAATGATGAGCTACAGCTGTTACAGGACATGTCTCTGCTGGTGCTTAATTCATAGCAAATACACATTTTATTGCTAATGTATTTTCTCTGAGTATTCATTCAAATATTCGAGGGGTACCCACAGCAAGAGGCATAGATTGTGGTTAAGGATGGCAGGCTGCCTGAGTTTGAATACTGGCCCTGTCACTTACTGATTGTATGACCTTGGGTCTCTGTGCTTCAGCTTCCTCCTCCTTAAAATGAGAATCAGTTTAGTCTCTCATAGGATTGTTGTAAGTTCTTAGAAGAGTAACTGGCACATAGCAATATGCTGCCTATTACTATTATTTGCTGCGTCTTGGGGACAGAGTGGTAAGCAAGATGGAGGTGGTTCTTACTCTCATGGGACCTATGTTCTGGGAAAGGAGGAAAAGGCAGTAATTAAGTAAGCATTCACTTAATTATTTAATTATATTTGTGATAACTACAATAAGGAAGTACAAAAGTGTGAAGATATTGTAGAAACTGGGACTTGACCTGTTCTGGGCAGTGTTTTAGCTTCCAGAAGGAAGTGACATTGTAGACTGAAGGATGAGCAGGGTTACATAGGGGAACAGATGTTAGGAGAACATTTAGGGAAGTTGCTCTCCATATAGGACCCAGGGGAAAAATGAAAGGATTCTTGTGAGAAGGGCCATAGAATGCATAGTTAGAAACCCTGTGGCTGGAAGCAACTCAAACATTTACAAAAATGGATTGGCCATGAACTGAGTTTTCTTATCATTGATTCCTCTTGTTCTTCCCATTCGACTTTTCAGTTCCTTGTAAACGTTTTCTACCGCGCAACTCACTGTGAAACCCTGGGGCTGTGTCGGTGTTACTTGCTCATGCCAAAGTGGTTTTCCGTTGTACTTTGTTGGTTTCAAAGTCTCAATTCAAAAATACATGAAATAGATGTATAATATCCCACACATAACAAATATATGTATATTTGAATGCATGTATATACAATATTATTCAATTTATAACTTTTTTTCAAGTTGGCTTCAGACTGTAGGTAAAATTTTATATTCTGATTTTTCTTAAAATTTGCATGAGCTTTTTGTAAGTCTCATGGTATTCCTTGAAAATAAGGTTTTTAACAGTTTTAAAATATAATGCATGGCTGTTGTTTAATTTATTTACCCATTAGACAAAATTTTCACCATGATAGGTAATGATGTCAAAACACGTTTCTAGGAGTCTTTGGGCAAACCCTAAAGTAGATTCTGAGGAATAGTGTTACAATATCAAGAACAGTAGACTTCTTTTTAAGTTTCTTTGTTATGTAGCAAATTCCTTTCCAAAAATATCATCAGATTCAGCAGCAGTGAATGAAATTGCTGATTTCAATGCTTTCCAACACTATTGAGTATTGATAACTAAAACATGGAGTCTCGTTTTAATTTACAACTACTTTAATCACCATTGTTTACTCTGTTCGTATTTACTTTCTCTACAAATCATCCCATTTTATCTTTTGCCAGTTTTTTGACTTGGATACTAATATTTTTACCCTGATTCATTGGAGCTCTTTTTATATTAAAGGCAATAATTCTCTGCCCGGTATATATGTGGAAGATTGTTTTCAGTTCCTTACTTTTATTTTGGTGTTTTTACTTTTAGTGTTTATGACTTTTTAATATGTGCTTGAATCTATCGATGATTCTGTTGAGCTATTTTTTTCTTTCACTTGCTTTTGTGGTTAAAATCCTCCTCACCTGCCCTCTTCAAATATTCCATGTAAATTTTCCCTACAAGCCTTTTAGTTCTTTAAAATGTTACTCCTCCATTTAAGCTCAAATTTGTAGATAAAGAATAAATGAGGAATATTTAAACCACCCTCAAGTGGTTATTGAATTGGAGATGTTTCCCAACGAGCAATATTATGAGGCTACATCTGCGGTGTCGCTTCTACTACCATTGTTCTCATTGCATTTTGAGGGGAAGCAGAGTTTGTTACCCCCAGGGTCTAAACATGCTTTTTGGTCTATTGATTATTTTAAGCTGGTTATTTTTAAGAAAAGAAAGTCTCAGGCAAGACCTTTGATCTTTCTTCTAACTGCCTTACAGGAATTTAGGTAGAGGACATGCTCCAGGAAGGGTGATATTATCACAGTTAACTGTAGTTTAATATGAAGTAGTGTGTGGTAGACAGGGAGGAACCTAGCAAGGCCCAATCAGCTCAGTGTCTCTCTGTGTCCCAGGTAAAGATGGCCAAGTAAACATTTATTTACCAAATGTTTGCTTTTCCATCAAGATGTGAATTGCCTTCCTGCCCTTTAAAGTCCCGAATTAGCCCCTGCCTTGTCTTAGCTCCAGAAAGCACGTACGTCTCGACTGCCCATTGTCTCCCAGGGTCTCATATTCTTATGGCACCTGCATGTACATCCATAATAAAAGTGGGACATTTTCTCCTGCTAATCTCATGTTAACTTGATTATTAGCCCAGCCAGCAGAACTTAGAAGTGTGGGAGCAAAGTTATCTTTCACTCCTCCACAATTTTCAAACAGGTGAGTCCTGTGATGCGTACATAGGTAATGATTAATCATCCTGGGTTCTCTAATGTTTTCTTCAACTGGACTTCAGGTTTCTGGTTTTATGTGAACATAAAATGGAGTTCATCTTCTGAAAATCTTTTTATTGGCCATTATGTTAACATACATGGAACAAAAGTCATCCAGGATGAAGATGTGAGCTGGTAAATAATTGGACCTGTATATTAATATGTAGGGATGTTTGTAATAGATTTAGGATTGTATGTATATTAGTTGTTGTCTACCTCTCATTTCAGTGTGGCACAGCAGCTGAAAGATAAAACTGATTTCTATGGCTGTTTTTCTTATGGCCATGCAAACATCTGGTGTGCTCTTTAATGTCACCTTTATATTAGTTAAATCAACTAAGAATTTCTTCATTTAACTTCAGTGGACTTTTATGCATATAGAATACAGGTATGTTAAAAATATTGCATGTATGTAGTGCAGGACAAATTTATGGGTTGATCTAGAATAATTTTATACAAATATTTTAGAAGTTGTATTTATAATGTTTGTGCTGAACTTTTTCTGGCATTTCTAACTATTCCAGTGATGTTGGCAGAGACATCATTTGCTTTCTCAATTACTTTCAAACAAGTTTATAAAATATCCAGGTCTCAAAAAAGAAAAAGAAAAGTTTCACAACTGCCCTGGCTGGGTAGCTCAGTTGGTTGGAGCATCAGATGGAAAAGTCACAGGTTTGATTCCTGGTCAGGGTAGATACCTAGGTTTTGGGTTCTATCTCTGGTTGGAGTGTGTACAAGAGGCAATCAATCGATGTTTCTCACATCAGTGCTTCTATGTCTCTCTCCTCACCCTCACTTCCTCTCTTTAAAAATCAATAATAAAATATCCTTGAGTGAATTTTAAAAAATAAAAAAAGAAAGGTTCACAACTGAAGTTGATTTCCTCCCTTATTTGTTAAATCTGATCAAATGAGGAAAATTTAATTCATGCAGGGTAAACAAATGTACTGTAAATTTGAAGTCATTTAAAGCACCTTGTAATGCACACAGATGTACACACACTATAAAATGTCATAAATAGTTGAGGGAACTTGGATGAGTGGAAATAAATGAGAAAATAGCACAGGACTGTAGAAGTGCACACTGTTCCATCGTTGTTAGAGGCGATTATAAATTTGTGTCTACACTGACTTGTTTTCAGAGGAAAGGAGACAAAATCAATGACACAAAGCACAGCATCTGTAAGACAAAAATTCACCGTTGTCTGGGAGAAGCACACTTTTTCTCGTACTGAACTCTAAGGGGACTCAAAGGTAATGTAAAAAAAATACAATAAAGGTTAAAAGAAAAATAAATAAAATATTAGAAAACATTGCAAAAAGCAAATTAACTGGGAAAAACTTGGAATAGAGGTGATGCTCAAAAGGTTGGTAACTCTCGTGCATTTTAATGACACGAAGATGAAGCCCTCAAATAGGAAAGGCTATAAGGGACATGAGCAGGCAGTCCTCCAAAGAAAAAATATAAATAACTGGAAAACGTTTTTAGAAACCCTGTTCTCATGAGAAATCATACAAATGCAAATTGAAGCATAAAATATAAGTCTCTTTTGTACATATCAAATTGACATAAAATAATAATTTTGGTGAAGATTTAGGAAACTGTCGATCTCAAGCACTGCAGTTCATTGTGTAAATTGATACGATTTTTCTGAAAGACATTCATGCAATACATATAAAAGTCTTAGTCCGCTTACCATTGGACTCAGCAATTCTATTAGCAATGTGTAATCAGGAAATAAAGATATAGACAGAAATTTGGTAGCTGCAACAAAAACCTCATGGCAATATTGTTTATAATAAGGAAAATTTTCAACAATGAAGTTTTTATTGTAATGAATTATGGAGCATCTCAGCTATCAGAATAACAGCGAAACTATAGGTAAATATTTCTAATCGTTTGGGGTTTGCTTAACAACAACAGTAAAAAGCCCCCCAAACCCACAGATCAGTAAATTGCCAGAGACCTTCACAAACTGTTCATGTAACTGCTGCAAAACTGTGCTTTGCTTCTAGAACATAATTTTCAGGCTTGCATATTTTTTTTCCTGATACTTCATATAATTTCAGGGACTATGCAGTAATGGTTGTACACCTTACTGCCTAAAATTTGTAAATGGCAGGCTGGTGAGAAATTTGTGGGCCAGACAATTTTTTGAAAGTGTTTCCTGGATGGCACCTTTCTGTGAAATATATTTTAAAGACTTCAAAGCACCAAATCGCCTAAATGAATTAGGATTCTTCCCCAAACCCTTAAATTAATATCAGGAAGCAATTTAGTTACCAAGGAGAATTGAGCTCAATGTGTTGGTAAGGTGAATAATTGAAGCTTTTGAAGTGGGTGATAGATCTTACTAAGTGATTACTTCCTTATAAATTTCTAAACAAGAAGTCTTCATTGAGAAATAGCTGGGAAAGCTGCCATTTGTCACTTGGTCTATGCATGCTTAATCACCTGCGTTTTCAGGCCACTGAAGGCGTATTCAGTGTGTTGTGGGGGCCTAAAAGAGTTGATACATCTACTGAATACTGCCCCTTCTCCCCCAGGGAGTGTCTCAGCACTGGGAAGGGATTTGTCTTATTGTTGTCTTTCTGAGCCAGTAAACCGCTGTTGTCCTGATCGATTTGAACAAGGTTAATATGTCACTGGAGAGAAAATAGGGACTTTTATTACTTTCATAACCATTTAAGTTTACACAACTGGAGTTATTTTTTAATTACATTAAAATTTTACATGAGATTTATTGTAACTAAACCCACAATAACCCAGTTTAGATTATGCTGGTATGTCAAACTGTCTGTTATGAAACACATCAACTACTTAGAGAAAAGAAATGATATAAAAGAATTTAAAAGGAGAGTTTAACTTGTACCACCCAGACTAATATCACAAACTTTTCTATTCCTGTGTGCATAACATGTGCTTTTATACAAGTGTGATGTTTTCATTTTCTCTGGGCCAAGAGGCAGCCTAAAGTGGAAATTAAGAAGCCAATCTCTGGAGGCAGATGCGCTGTGCCAGTTATTTAACTGACCCTCATAGGTCAGTTATTTCATCTCTCTGAGCCCCACTTTTCTTATCTTTAAAATGACAAGAGCAATGGTCCCAAGCACACAGGGCCTTGCCGAGAATTAAGTGACACAGTAGGTACTGGGGGCTTTTGTGCAGTGACCACACGTGTTAACCATACACATGTTTGTCCGTTATTGAATCCTTTCATCTGTTCACCTGCTCACACTGTACTGTGCTTTTCACTCCCTCCAACGTCCATACGTTCATCATATAAAGCACTGTACAAAGCTTCTTTCAACCTTGGCTGCCTTAGTTGTCAGTCCAGGGCCAGCTCAGGGACATTGGCTGAGCAATATAAAACAGGAGATTTAGGAAAAGGAGGTCTTTTTATATTATGTAATATGAAAGGCTAGATATTTTCTTAAGCTTTATGAGCTTGTTTTAATAAAGGTAGGCAGCAGATGAGAATTTATAATTGTTAGATTTCATATATTCTTGTTTCCACTTGATAACTTGTCTTTGGTAAGTATGTAATTTTTTTCACAGTAGTTACTCTCAGCTGCATATGTGTGCTGCAGAAAGAAAGAGCATATGGAATGTATACTGTGTGTGTATACATATAGAGATATTCTGGCACTGGGCATGTGGATTCGCATGCATATCCATGTGCATACTCACACTATCAGTCTATGGATGTCTATATGTAGAGAGAGACAAATATATGTAAAGATATATATGCCTTCTGCTCTTTTCATTGTGTTACGCATGTCAGAGGCAGGAAGAGTTCTGTTCTCCCTACTCCCCACCCCCCACAAGCTGGAGGGCCAGAAGGTGGGGCGGTACCTCAGGATAATGGCAGCAGAAGGCAAAGGGAGCAGACAGCTGGCAAGCTCTGCCCCAATATGCTTCCCTGAAAGAGGCGAGGAAATTTCAGAAGATGCAATGCCTGAATGGCTCACTTTGTAGAAAAAAAGGAGAGGCAAGGTAAAATTCCTTAGAATGCTGTGTATTTTCAGAGGTCTAGAAAGGACCATCTTCTTACTAGTGCTTGGTAAACTTCCCCAAAGGAATGAGTTCATCAGCGCTTCATCTTGGAAAATATTTTAGAAAGAAATGTCAACTTTTATGACTTATGAGAGCTCTTCTTATAAGCATAGAAAGACTGCCAATGCCAGGTGTCTCCCTTGAATTTTCTAGAACAAAAATGTACAGTGAAACCTCTACTAACTTAAATATTGGAGCATAAGAAATTCTGGATCGCAATTCGTTGTTGTAAGCACTACAACTTGACTATTTTGAATGAAACATTTTCAAAGGTAATTTTACATGCTTTCTTGCCATCTTAGGCAGATTATTCTAACTTCATACTTTCTTGATGATTCAGGCTCATCATTATGAACAATAATTCTTATTAGTAAAACATAGTGCTCTTAAGAACCATTGAAATGTGTAGGATTTTTACCTTATTATTAAAGTTTTTTTTTTTCCATTTTGAGCTCTGAGCTATTATTTCTCCCAAGGTCTATTTTGTTACTTTTGAATCAGTTATCTGCTTGAAATATGTAGCCTGTTTTGTTAGAATATTATGAAAGTAGGAAATAATACCCAAGTGACTTTCCTTTCTATGAAGGCCTTATAATCTACAATGTGATAAAAGTTGTTTTTGTTTTGTTGTTTTGTTTTTGCTTCCTTCCTGGGTTGCAAGGGGCGAGGTTGATTAAAATTGAATTTTGGGTAGACTAGGAATTTCTGTCTTTTTTGAGTATTATGAATTATATATAGTCTTACATTTGATTTTGTCCATAATTTATATAGTTAAATTGTAAATTCCTTGGGTCAGAGACCAAATTGTACACTATTTTCTTCATTCTTTATAATACCATATTTAGTACTCTACACATAACCTAGACAATTACTTATTTCTACATTGATTCTGGGATATAAAACAGTATATGTGTTAGTTATTTTTAATTATAGTTACAGAGATATTGGATGGGGCTATCAAGCTAGCAAATTAACTTCAGCGACTCCCAAAAGCACAGGAAGACAACTGTATTCATGGACAGGCAGGAGTAGTAATGAAGTAAAAGCTTTGGGGTTCAATTATTCAGCTACATGCTGCAAATACTCATGGGCAAACAAGTATGTATGGGCCGGAAATGTTGATGGTAGAAGTGATTAGTAGATGTGATCTGTGGCAGATTTAGCTTTCTTTAGGATACTGATGATCAGTGCCATGATTTGGAAGTAGAAAATGGTACTTTGAAATTACCATTTTAAAATTGTTTGCAAGTTCAGATTTGTGAAAGCCCTTTCTCCTAAAATTAATTTTTGAAGTTTCATTAGCATAAGTATTTCCATTCTATGCACATGATGGTAAGGAAAACAAGCTTTACTTTTAGATTTTATATGGCTTTATTTTATATACCAGAACTTCATGCGATTGAAGCATATAAAACTGATTTATTTGTATATTTTTGATATAGTTGAATGTTTTATAGCTTATTATTAAGATACCATGTGGAAAAGGGTATCATTTACATGCCAGTCTTTCTAAACAAGATCCAGCTATTTATTTTCTATATCATGTTGCTTTCAAATTAGGTAAGAGCCAGTGCATAGAACTTCTTTTATCCCCACTGCTCCACTTGCTTTTGGTATGCTCACAATTAACAGACTATATGTATAGTCTGTCCGGAAAAAGTTCAGCCATTGTTAATATAACGAGAACAGTTTACATGACGTGGATGTAGCCTGGCAGTCAAGGAGAGTGTACTGGATGCGCATGTGTGAACAGTGATGACTTCACTGAACTAGTCAGTGGGGGTGGTAGATGCCATTGAGTGAGCATGTGTACTGTGTGGCTGTCACATTCAAAATGAGCAAGTACAGCAATGAATCTGCATCAAATTTTGCATTAAGCTTGAACATTGTTCCATGGAAACTATTCAGATGATTCAGAAGGCCACAGCTCTGGGTAACTGGTGATTGGCAGCTTCATCACAACAATATGCCTGCTCATGTATCATGTCTTGTGCAGTGCAGGGTTTTTTTGGCAAAACATCAAATCACCCAAGTGACTCAGTCTCCCTACAGCCCAGATTTGGCACCCTGTGACTTATGGCTCTTCCCAAAACTAAAATCACCTTTGAAAGGGAAGAAATTTTAGACCATCGATGAGATTTAGGAAAACATGACAGGGCAGCTAATGGCAATTGGGAGAACTGTGTGAGGTCCCAAGGTGCTTACTTTGAAGGGGACTGAGGCATCATTGTATGTACAATGTTTCTTTTATCTTGAGTCTTCTTCAATAAATGTTTCTATTTTTCATATTATATAGCTGGATACCTTCTGGACATATATATACTTATACATGTTATATATAAATAAATTTATTTATGTATAAAATTGATTTCACTGGGGTTATATTGGTTGATAAAATCATATGGATTTCAAGTGTATAATTCTATTATACATTTGTATATTGTATTATATGTTCACCACCCAAAGTCAAGTCTCCTTCCATCACCATTGATCCCTATGAGTTTTCTTTGCTTAATCCCTTCACCTATTTTACCCTGTTCCCCAACCTGCCTCCCCTCTGACAGCTGTCACTCTGTCCCCTGTATTTATGTGTCTGTTTCTATTGTTGGTTTGTTTATTTTGTTCATTAGATTCCACGTATAAGCAAAATCATATGGTGTTTGGCTTTCTCTAGCTGATTTAGTTCACTTAGCATAATATTCTCCAGGTCCATCCATGCTGTTGCAAAAGGTAAACTTTTCATCTTTTTTATGGCTGCATAGTATGCCATTGTGTAAATGTACAGCAA
The DNA here is from genome assembly GCA_007922815.1 of Macrotus californicus. Taxonomy (NCBI): domain Eukaryota; kingdom Metazoa; phylum Chordata; class Mammalia; order Chiroptera; family Phyllostomidae; genus Macrotus; species Macrotus californicus. The sequence continues at coordinate 2,155 of VMDR010014782.1, read as the reverse complement.
CTTTTTTTACCCACTCATCTACTGATGGACTCTTGGGCTGCTTCCAAGTCTTGGCTATTGTAAATAGTGCTGCAGTGAACATAGGGGTGCACATATGAGTGTATTCTTTTGAACTAGTGTTTTAACTTTCTTCAAATACCTTTTTAGAAGTGGAATTGCTGGGTCATAAGGCTAACTTCACCTAGTTTCAGTTGCTCACCTTCACAGGTAACATTTGTCAAGCAAGAATTAACTCTCCAGTATCCCTTACCATTGTTTCTTCCTTTCAAGGTATTTTCCCATTCATTCTCCTCTATGTGATTCCTTGATCAAGTTCAGGGAAGACAATGTATGTTTTCATCCACTTCTGCCTCACTTAATGCTGTCCTCACAAAGTCCATTGGCACCAGAACCACAAAATGTAAATTTTGTAGCAAGCTTTAGGGATCTATATAGAGATACTTAAGCCTTGCTTAAGCTCATGAACCTGTATCATGCAGTTATTGTCGAGTTCTCTAACTGTAAACCTGTATTAATTGAGATGCTTTTTGGATCCAATTACAGGAAAATTCCAACTGCTTAGATAATAATAACAGTGTGAAAAATATAGAAATGGGGCCATTTCAAAATGGAATTGAGCTGCTAGCCCAAAGGACCTGCCTTTCACATCTTATCTTTTGAAACTTTAGAATGTTTGAATTGGGCAAAGTAACCTTTGGACTGGACCAAACCAACATTGTCTTACTAAACAACTGTTGGTAAGATAACAAGAAAGCAAACATCCTGACCACAAGGACTGATAACTATGGACATTCTTTAGAATCAGTAAACAGCCAATGTAGCTAGAAAATAGCTTATTAGCACTAATAGAAATTCTTGTCTTCTATCCATGTAATTATTTTCCTTCCTTTTTTCATTAAAACCCCCTTGCATTCACCCCATAATTGGAACATTCTTCAGGTTTCTTGCCTGAATAGTGCTTCCCAGGATTGCAATCCATTGATCTCAAATAAATGCTTGTTGTCCCTCACTTTGGCTCTTTATTTTTAAGGGTAACAATGGCATTGATAATTTCACAGGAGAGTAAGGATGAGTGACTCAAAGGTGTTATCAAGGACTCATATTGTTTTGTTTCTCTTTGCCTCTCTCAGCCTCAACTTCATGCTAAAGCTGGTTTCAAAATGACTTGCCTTTAGCTGTCTGACAGATCATTACATGGGTCTCTGTTCACAAACAGTAAGAGCATTAAAAATATGCTTATCAGAGTATAGAATATATATTCTTCTCTTCAGTCTGTTTATGCAAGCTGAAGTCACATGCCCATTTTTTGACTCCTAATAGCATCAGGTGAAGGCCATGCTGTCTTTGGCTTAGGCACATCAGATTGCCTCCTCTGAGGTGGGAGAAAGGCTGAGCAGTGTGCAAAATTATGTTCTTTTAGGAAAAAGAAATGAGAAAAGATAAGGGGTGGATCTTGGGAGACAATCAGTGGTGTCTACTATAGGGCACATACATTGATGGCATCGTTTTAGACAGAGCTGTTGGTGCTTCTGCGTATTTCTGGACTGGCCAGTTCTGTAGTGTGTGCCTTTAAAAACAGTGATAGGTGGGAGCTGGCTTGTATTGGTCTTAATGAGCTGATTGTTACATTTTCAGGAATTTCACAGTCTGGTGGCAAATTGTTGGTAGTTTTCAATTAACCACGGTGGGATTATTTATAACAATAGTCCCTACTTCATAGGATTATTTAGTGAGGATTAAAGGAGTGAATATATACAAATTAGTTAGAACAATACCTGGCAAAGAGTAAGTCATATACACATGAGATATTAATATTATTTAAAAAGGCACTTTAAGAAGTAAATATCACTACCTTTGATAAACAATAAATATTATCTATTCATTGTCATCAAAGGGAAATAGTATATATGTGTTAGATGTTCTTAGCCACTTGGCTCTACTACTACTTCATATTCATTTATGCACACAAAACACCTACTGACTCAGTTATTTCTCTTTTTTAATATATCTTCAGTTGTTTGGGGAGCAAGGTGAGAGATAAATGAGCAAATAGTTGTACATTACAGAAAAGTTGGGAAATATGAGTAAGAGTAATGAAGGAAAAAATAAAGAAAGAAAGGAATAGTTTTATTACAGCATAATTATACTTGAGCGA
>VMDR010014781.1:0-23090 GCA_007922815.1 Macrotus californicus | reverse complement strand
ATTCAGATGTGTTTTATTCAAAGATTCCATTTATCTAAACACCATGTTCAAGCAAAAGGATCAAAGGCATTTATGTTTTTCTGATTATTAAAGAAAAAAGGTTTTTATCTTTTTTAACTTTGCCATGGTTGCCATTTTGCTGAATGTTTTCTGTAGACAGGTACTAGACCACATAATTTCAAAGGTTAACTTATTTAATCCTCAAAACTACTTTCTGTGTTCTTTTATTTCTATATTGCAGATGAGGAAACATTCTTGGAGCAGTTCAGTAAGTTTCCCAGAAAGTACAGGGGCTGGAGCTTGGGGTTAGAACAAGATCCATTATGAACCAAGAGCCAGGTTTGCAAATAAATTTTGTTCTCAGTATATCAATTCTGCCTCATTTAACAAATAAGCCGAGATGAGAATCCACTCACTTTCTGGGTTAACTGTAGTGTGAGTCTAGGTAGATGGAGAGGTACTGACTATATCTTTAAAGCTTCAAGTGCCATCCTCTGCAGAGCAATATTTAGTGACTTTTCATAATGCATTTTATCTCCAGGAGTTAGGGGAGACCCTGAATTTCCTGGAGAGAGCCGTTTGTCAGCTAGAAACTTTCTATTATAGAAAAATTAAATAAGTCTCATTTTGTGAACAAGGGCATTCTGTCTGTTTTCTGCTAATTAATATTTTAAGCATATTTATTCCAAGGAGTGCCAAAGGTTGCCAGCAAACCAGCAGAAGCTAGGAGAGAGGCAGGGAACAGATGCTCCCTCACAGCCTCAGAAGGCACTGACCCTGCCCATACCCTGATCTCATACTTCTAGCCTCTGAAAGTAAGACAATAAATATCTGTCGTTAAGCCACCCTGTAGCCAGTACTCTGCTATTGCAGAGGAGAATCAGGGCGAAAAGGCTCACCCCAAGATGGCTAACTCTCCCTGCCGAGGCTGATGGGATAACCACTTCTCTGCTGCTTCTGTAGACCTGCTTCGAGCTCTTTCCTAGCTCCGCCCTGCAGGACCTCCCGCCACCCTCGCTCTTTCCCACCTCCATCCTGCAGGACTTCCTGCCACCCTAGCTGTAAAGGAAGAGTGAAACCTTAGTTCAGGGCTCACACTTTGGAGGGGACTCCTGTGAGCCCACATGCATAAAGTCTCCCTTCGCTACCCTCTTAATCTCGCACAAGTCTTATTTTCTGCAACACTATGGCAGCCCTACCACAGTAATCTAGAGTCAGTGACCAGTCTTGTCTGAAGTTGACCCGCCCTAGAATTTTCAATTTCTTGAACCAATATTTTTTTCTTTTACTTAATTCGACTGACTTTCTAGCACTTGTTAGGTAGTATTCCTCACAAATGCTTCATCAACCCATGGAGCACCAGAGGAGGGGACCAAAGTGATGATAGAAATAAAACTGTGTCACTTGGGAGAGGGTGAGGGAGCTGGGGATATTTAACCAGCTGAATGACAACTCAGGCAGGAATCAAACAGGAGTAAGGCTATTGTCACATAAACTCACATGAGTTCTGTGAGAGCAGGGAACGTTTCTCTGTGGTTCCCTGCTGTACCTCCAGTGCTTATCACATAATAGCTACTCTGTAAATATCTGATAAACAAATGAAATGAAAATCTCAGAGTCCTTCGGTGCAAGCTGTAGAGCTTGTTTAACAAAAATAAGGTGGGGATGTACTAAAAAGATGTTGACTAAACCAAATAATTGCAGAGATGACTGGAGAACTTGACCGGGACACACAGCCAGGACCATAATCAAAATCATGCCACAAAACCAGTTGTGGGGATTCCACTGCTGCTGCACCTGAACACTGAACATCTCACTTTGGGCTGCATTTGTCATTGTCACCGATGGCGGAGAGAAATGTTCTACAAACACTTTGTAGTTTGAGCTTGGTCTACCTGTAACAACCTTCTGGTCCATAAAAATAAAATATTCATGATTTCAGGGATTAGGCTACATTTGGGGTAGTTCTGCCACCAACTGTTCTGACAGGTAGGACTGCTTTCAATGAAACAATAACATCTATGAAATGCTTGCTCAGTGCCGGGCCCCACATACTAAATTATCTTCCCATTTAGTCATTCCAACAACTACAAGGCCATGTGGTATGCCCACTATGTGTCAGGCTCTGTGGAATGGTATATGTATGGAGACTGAATTCTGCAGGGATGTGTATGTATGTATGTATGTATGTATTTTTTTATTTTTTATTTTTTGCAGGAACATTTAATAACCTTGGTCAAGTTACTTAATTCCTTTGTGCCTCTGTTTTCCAGTTCATAGACTACAATGACTATTAAATGACCTACCTCATAGATTCGTATCAGGACTATATGAGGGGGACCCCTCAAAGCCCTGATTTATTTATTTAAAATTGTGTATTTATTCTTATGTTAAACTTCAGTCACCTTCAAAGTACTCTCCATTTGATGCAATACACCTATCAAGATGTTTTTTTTCACTGCTCAAACTATTTTTGAACTCGTCAATTTTGATGCCTTTTAGTGCTTCTGCCATTTTTTGTTTTACCTCTTCTATATTGACAAAATATTTCCCTTTTGAGGACTTTTTTATCTGAGGAAACAAAAAGAAGTAACTCGGGGCAAGATTGGATGAATAGGGAGGGTAGGGCATGGGAGTCATGACGTTTTTGGTCAAATCCTGCTAAACATTCAGCGTGGTGTGGGCAGGTGCACTTGTAAATCACCCATCATGAAATGGGCAAATGCATTGAAAGGATTTTCAAAAAAACCTCACTGAGGCGGATTGTAGCCTCTCACAACAATGCCAGGTAGTTCACTGGTAGAGATGGGTTCCTAGAACACTTACCTCGTGAGGAAAGCCTGTACTACAAGGGGCACACCTTCCAGAAGATAATTCTCTTTTGGGGGGGCCCCCTGTATTACTGAGTTAATATATATAAAGTAGCTGGGAGGTGTTCGGCATATAGTACCACGTGCTCCTCATCACAGTCCTCAAGGCTGGTACACCATTTTGCAATGCTGAGAGTAGTAAGAGGAACCTGTGCATGGTCATAGAGTGGTTGAGCCTGAATTTGAACAGAAATCCATCTGACACCAGAGCCTGAAATCTTGGACATCAGCAAGATTGACAGTCGTAGCAAGCTGTGTTGAAATGCTTCAGTCATACCTGAGGTGTAAAAACCATGGGGAGTTTTAGGCAACAAATTACCAAAGTTATCAAAATATTTTTTTCTGCTCTATTTTTGTATATGCTTACACAAATGTCTTAGGAACTTCAGTAGTTTAAAATATTTCTTTCATATACAATTGATTTTAAAAAACATAAAGGCAAATAAATGCACTTGGTTAGCATCTTGTTTAGAACCTGAAGGCAGGTTCCCAGGCTGGAAAGGAGGAAATGTGGGTTGCCAGGTATGTGCTTCGGTGCAGTAGAGTTGGCCTGGACTTGGTCTAGGTCAGCAGCAAGTGGGCCTCAGCCAGTGCTGCCCATCCCACTAGGAACATGAAGAATATTCCTGAGGCAGGAGATAACATAGGAAGAATTCTGAGACTGCACTACTGTTGCTGATCAGCCACTAAAGTCCTGGTTACCAGGAAATGCCTTTTGGCACTTACGTAGGATAAAGAGTAAACCAAGGCAGGAAGGAGGGAAGCCCTTGAAATTCTATGTATCTGTTCCACTATCTCGGAAAGAAAGCCTTTGAATCTGCTTTTATCCCAAGACCTGAAAGGCTGGAAAGGGTTCACAGTGCCCAAAGGAAGAAGACCATTAACACCTTTGGATATTCATGAGCCCCTCCCCAGAGTCAGCACCACCTTTACCTGTCAATCAATATTTATCCTGCCAACTATATAAGTCCTCAGAATGAAGGACCAGGGGCATTTACCACCCTTACTTTGGCCACCATTACCCAGCTTTGCCCTGAACCCAGTCTTTTACCACCCCCACCTCAAGCAAGGCCCATCAATAAACCCTGCTTGCATGCTAATAGATTTGCTGATCTGTAATTTTTTATGGCATTGGCAAGAAGAACCAGGTTTCTCCCATTAACATTACTGCCCTTCTCCCCAGAAAAACATGCATGAAATTTCAGACGGTTCATGGACCTCTGGAACCTATTTATGAGTTTCAGGTGAAGAATCTTCTCCTTGATTAGTGATTCTAAAACTTTTTAAAAGCCTGCAATTATTTTATTTTAGTGCTACAAAAACACCATAGTTCACCTATTCACTTGCTTCCAGTGTCCAAGAGGAATCTAATATGCACAGGCTAGACTGTAAGTGTACATGGAAACTAGATTTTCTTTTATTCAGCAAATATTTATTGAGTGTCCACTAGGCATTTGGCACAGTTTCTAGAAGTTAGTGATATAAAAGTAAATGAGATGAACAAGGCTCTAGTTCTCATGGAGTAGAAATTCCAGAAGCAAGACTGACAATGAACACAATGAACACAAAAAGCAGTGTACAAAACAAAGTAGGATAAGGTCACCAAAAGTGATTGGTGGGTGGCTATTTTAACGAGGTGAGCAGGGTAGACATCCTGGGGAGTCATTTGAGCTGACACCTAGTGGCAACATGAAGCCAAATGTGGAGATACAGGAAACTGCATTCCAAGGTACAGGGAACAGTCAGTGCAAAGGCACGAAGTAAGTAATGTAGTTGTTCTCACTGAGGAATAGAGACAGGACCTGCTTAGCTGGCACACAGAAAATTAATGCTGAATGTAAGGCCTTAGTAAGTCTGTAGTGCACTAAGTTTAGTTTCTGAATGTCAAATTTGAATGAGCATTAATGACTATTAGTAACTATTTAATAGGTTTTTAGGAATAGACTTTCTGTATAATGGAAATCTAAGAAACCAAAAGTCCTCGTAAAAAATCAAGGAAGGATGAGCACTTCTTCAATTATTAAATACCTTATCAGGAAGACCTAGATCAATTTTTAGGAATTGTTGAGCTACATGACTTTTTGAGGCTCAAAACCACCTCTATCAGCCAGAAGCTTAGATCCACCAAGCTTTTCAGCCCCACTTCAGCCCCTGCTTTCACTTGAACCATCAGATCTTCAATATCTCTAAAGTATGTTCCAAACACGTGCCTACTTTGGGAGGGAAGGCAAAATCCCATGTTTCCCATATTTCATGTTTTGGGGGAAAATAAAACTAATTACAATTTTGACTGTAAGTCAAAGCTCCAAAAAGACTTTCTAAAGATGATTTTAAAAAGTAAGGTTTTCTAAAGATACCACCACTCCCATAAAAAGAGAAAAATCAACTTGAGATAACATCTGTAAATGTTTTGCCCTGCCTCAGAATTTCAGGGATGTCACTATAATGGATTTATCTTAGCGCAGATAAAATCAGGGGCAGTGAATAGTGGAGTGTCTGTCACCTCAAACAGCAACTATTTCACTGCAATTTAAACAAAACATCAAGGGGCAGTTGTTCCCTCAAAGTTCTAGCTATAAAGAAAGCAAAAAGCTGGTTGCACTTAACTCTGAGTAGCCATGCATTTTTAACCCATACTGAAAGAATACAGAGATCTTTCAGGTTATTATTTAGTTCACTGAGAAATTTAATACATTAAACACATTAGCTTAATATCAAAGGAAGAAAAATTGAAGATATTCACCATTATCAGGACATCAAGTCTGCAAGATAGAAGTGAATGGAATAATTTGTATTATGCCCTTAGAGACATATGGAGAGATTAAAGGGTTAGCTGCAAAGAACATTGTGCAGTTTTTATACTGAGTGTTTGACAAAGGGCTTTCATGTATTTTACTTCGTCCTCATAATAACCCTTATAGTTAGCATGTTAATCAGGAGTCCCTTAGGTTGTAAGTGTAAGATATGTAAACCTATCTTAAGTATGTATAAGCATAAAAAAAATGTGTTGGCTTATATAAAATGTGTTATATTCAGGCCTGGCTAGAATCAGAGGCCAAACTACCCTATATCTCTCTCTTTCTATCTTTCTCCAACCTTCTCAGTATCTTGGCTTCATTTTTTTTAGAGATTTTATTTATTTATTTTTAGAGAGAGGGGAAGGGAGAGGGAGAGAAACATCAATGTGAGAGAGAAACATTGATCGGTTGCCCCTCCTACGTGCCCCTATCAGAGACAGAACCCTCAACCCAGGCATGTGCCTTGACCAGTAATCCAACCCGTGACCTTTTGCTTTGTGGGATGACACCCAACCAACTGAGCCACACCAGTCAGGGCTTGGCTTCATTTTTTATAGCACATTAATGTCATCTTTTCCTATTGTAGATGGCTTACTACAGGCAGCTAAAGCCAACATCAGTCTTGTAGATTTCAGTTCCAGATGAAGCAGAAATCATATTGTGTGAAGAGATTCTAAGTGGTCTTGCTTTGGCCTTGGACTCATTCCTTGAACCAATCTCTATGGACAATGGAACAGTTTACTGTCATTGGCCAGGCTCAGGTCTATGGGTAGGGGATGTGAATGACAGTCCAACCAGAGCCACATGGTATTAGGGGTGGGGGTACTATTTCAGCAGTAAAAGAGGAGTGCTGAGTAACAAAAACTACAAACAGGCAGTGCCAATACTGGTTGCCCATTTTTTAAATGAAAAAATGTTAACAGTAGACTTGACCAAATTAAAAGTATCTGCTAATGATGGCCTCAAATTTCTTTAACAGAAGATTAAGCCTTCCATTTCCTAAGGTAGATGAAGTTTCAAGTACACAGTAACACAGTGAATTGAACTCGCATCAAAGTAAAAGTCTGTTATTAGATCCTTCACTGAGAATCAGTCTTATTTAGGGAGATGAGTGCAATGTGTATAAAGGAGGAAGGATATATGCAGTAAGTAGAGTTATTTGAATCCTTGTCATTTCCCCTCTAGACTGCAGTCTTTTTTAAAGAAAGAATCTGTGATTCCCTCTGTTGTAGCCTGCAGAGCTTGGCACTGATAGCAAACAGCAGTAAACGTGAGCTGAGTAAAGAGAAAAACATGAGCACCCTGTGCCTGTCCTCTTTTCCTTGGTAAATGGACACAACTTAATATAGCACCTTCAGTGTTTTGTCCACTGATGGACAAGACTGACCTTCTGCACTGGCAGAAAATGAAGGTGTTTGGTGGGGATTTGAGAGCAATGCAAATAACCTAGAGTCACGAATTTACAGATTAGAGCTGAGTTTTAAATAGCATATGATTCAACTCCTCTAATTTTATATATCAGAGAATGGATGCCAGAAAATACATATCAAGCCCCAAATTTTCTGTGGGGGGAAGAGGTGGAAGTGTGTTGGTTGCTGTCCTTGGTTCTGAACCACTCCTCTATGCAGAGCTGCTTTTTCTAGTATCTGACACTTGTACTCCTGTCCAACCTCTCCTGGTGCTAGGAATTTTTATGTATTTTTGTTTCAAGATAAATAAGGGGAGGTATATATTATTTGCTACCTCCTAGAAAAGATAATTGAGCCTTGTATCACAATATATAGGTTATTCCACAAATCTTTGATAGTTTCTGTACTTTTCTGACAATTATTCACTCTCTCCTTCCCAGGATCTGCTTATGTCATCCAAAGTGAATCAATTTACCCAAGTTCATAAATGAACTAGAGGTCCCAGGACTCCTGAACCCTCTGTTGGGTTCCCTCCCACCCACTACCACACTTTACTGTGTCACTAATATCTAAAAATTATATTCCATTATATTCCAAAAAATTATATTCCAAAAATTATATTCATTACCACCTGCCTTAGACACCTGTATGTTAATTACCTATGGCTGCATAACAAATCACCCCCAAACTAAGGGACTTATGAGAACAAATGTGCATTATCTTACAGTTTCTGTGGGTCAGTCAGTAATTCAGAAGCTTAGCTGAGACATTCTAGCTGAGGATCTCTCATGAGGTTGCAGTCAAGATATCAGCTTGAGCTTCAGCCAACTGAAGGCTTGTTCGGGGGCTGGACAAACTGTTTCTAAGGTGGTTTTTTCTTTTGGCTGGCAGGCTGGTGGGCAGAAAGCCTCACCTCCTCACTGTGTGAGCCTCTCAAAAGTTTACTTGAGTGTTCTCACAGTGTAGTAGCTGGCTTCCCCCAGAATGGGCACTTCAAGAGACTGAGGTAGAAGTAACCATGTCCTTCATGACCTAGCTTCTAAAGTCATATAGTGTCACTTCCACTAGCCTAACAAACCAACCTGATACCAGGGTATGAACACTATGAGGCTCTTTGGGGGCATCTTGGAGGCTGGCTACCACAACTTCTTTTATGCATTTTTATTATAGCTCTCAACCCACCATATTATCATTACCTTGCACTTGCACACCCTTCTGTGGTAGACACAGTTGTCTGCCTACCAATAGCTATTAACCCCATTCTCCTGGCTACAGAACCTGCTTTTGTTCAGGTATTAGAAAGCACTTTTTCCCAGGGGTCAGCAAACTATAGCCCATGTCCTGCTTTTGTACAACCCATGAGCTTAGTATAGTTTTAACATTTTTAAAAGGTTGCAAAAATTAAAAGAAGAAGAATGTGCAACACAGACCATAGAGTGCACACAAAGCCTAAAATGTTTTCTGCATGTCCCTTTATAGACAAAGTTTACTCATTCCTGGTCTAAGTCCCTGATGATAATTCCATTCCCAACTGTCCTAATTTTGGCATGAAAGATAAGGGAAAGCCTACCAGACACTGAGGAACTTCTGGAAAGGAGTTTTCTACCTTATTAAAAAAAAAACAGATACATGAGAGGATATCCCTTATGCTTTTTGTCCACCCTGCTATGGGGGGTTGTCTGGTGAGAATGGAACTGTGGCAGCTGTTTTGAAACCATGAGGAGAAAGCCAAAAATACTATATTCTGGAGCAGCAGACCTAGATACCTGACATTAAGTTGCTCAGTTAACCAATCCTAAAACACCCTACTTCCAGATTTTTGTTATATGGGAAAATTAAGACTATCTTTAAGCCATTATTTGAGAATTTTGTTACTTGTAGCTGAAAACATTCTAAATTATACATACTCCCCTGTAGACAGGGAACTTTAGAGGGCAAAATGTGTATTCATCACAGAATCCCTTATTTCTACAATAAGGCCTGGCATAGAATAAAGTTTTAAGTATTAGTTCTCTAAATCATGGTTTCTCAACATCAGCACTATTGACATTTGGGGCCGGATAATTCTCAGTGGTGGGGATTGTCCTGTACAATGTAGAATGTAGCTGCATTTCTGTTGCCACCCACTAGATGCTATTAATACCCCTATCTCCAAGTTGTGGCCAACAAAAATGTTCCCAGATATTTCCAAATGTCCCTTGGGGTACAAAATCATTCCCAACTGAGAACCACTGGTCTAAATGAATGATTCTTAGGATATTAATTTCTATCACAAGTTATTATGCAAAACTTCAGATTAAACATGGGGTTCAGTCAGACTGTGGTGAAGACATAGAGGCCTTGCAGACAAGGGGTACAATTGAGAGGGCTAGTTGGGACCATAAAGACAAAGGAAGAGTAGGAGGGAGCACTGTAATCTCAGCGATGTCTCAGGCTGGCGGGGCTCAGAGATCACCACTGCTAGCTCCTCTTCTGGTCCTTTTTAGTATGTAGAATTTACTGGAGCATAATGAGAAAAGTTTCTTGGTCTATGTCTTACGCTAGTCCTGGGGACCACAAAGGGCCAGATGAAAAGAAAGAAATGTGATCTTACTAATGATATCCAGGAAGTTCAGGGAGACTGTAGCCCTTTGGGGTGAAGGTTTTGATAAAGGATGGGTGGGGAAGAGGAAGATTGGAAGATAGCACACGGCCTGACCTGTATGGCTCAGCAGGTTGGACATCTTCCTGCAAAACAAAGGATTGCTGGTGCAATGCACAGTAAGGGTACATGCCTGGGTTTGGTCCCTGGTTGGGGAATGTATGAGAGACAACCAATCGATGTTTCTATCTCTGTTTCTCCCTCCCTTCTTCTCTCTCTAAAAGTAAATAAATAAATAAAATCTAAAAATAAGAGAAGAAGATAGCTCACAAAAATGGTTGGAAAACCACAATGCGATAATGAGAAAAATACGTCAGTATAGCAACGTGGTTCCCTGCAATGTGTCTTTCTCTTTTGAAAATACAACAGAGAAGTTTCCATCAAACTGTTTTCTGTCAATTCTGGCCCCTGACAGATTGCGGCATATGCAGTGTGGTTTATCTTTGGAGTCTTCTCACTCAACTTCACCAAATGGTGGCTGTAATTATGTCAGTAAATGCCTCTCAAATGACAGCTTTTTTCTTCCTTAAAAGAGTGAACACTTTAACAGGAATGTGTAGTAGACCACAAAGAAATATGTGCTGCAGGGCTTCTTGGAAGAGAAGTTAGAGAATGCAGTTCACCACTCTGGAGGCTGATTTCCTGGAAAGAGCCTGGAGCAATGAGGTGAAAGGCTGGAGTTGCAGTTCAGGCTCACCAGGTGCCAGCTTTGTGACCTTTGATGCAAATCCATCACTCTGAGACCTGGTGTTCTTAGCTGTGAATTAGGAAGATTAAACTAGAATGTCTACATGAAACAGCTTTCTTAACTGCAATAATCTAGCAAAAGTGTTTATTTGGGATCAAAGAATTGCAATTCTGGCTGCACAGATTTGGGTAGCCACCCAAGTAGTGACCCACTAGGAAGCAAAAGTCAGAGGTTTTTTCAGAGAAAAAAATCAATGTTTTCAGAAGTTATTTACACAGAGTTATGATTATGCTGGCAGAAAGCTAGTCTGGGGAAAACATGAGTGTTTTAGGGGACTAAGTAAAAGTGTTACTGTAGCAAGTTGCAGGTGTTCTTCATAGAGTCCTTGGAATAGTTGTGATTCAGCCCAGTTCAGAAGTTCATGCTCCCACGTGGTGAAGATGTGCATAAGGTCCATCTCCTAAATGGCCTCCTGGCTCCATTTAAAAACCCTTGACATAGGTGATTCCATTTTATTTCACTTTTCATGCCCTCTTCCCTAGTTCTTGACCTGAGTAAAGCCTACTTTTTCTTCAAGACCCAGTTTAAAAGTCAGTTTCCCTATGTTATAGGGTGAATTATGTCCCCCTCATTCACATGTTCAAGTGCTAACCAACAGCACCTACTTGGAGACAGAGCTTTTTTAAACAATTGATTTGAGAGAGAGAGAGAGAGAGAGAGGAAGAGAGAGTGTGACAGAGAAACATCAGTTTGTTGTTCCACTTATTTATGCATCCATTGGTTGATTCTTGTATGTTCCCTGACTGGGGATTGAACCTGCACTGTTGTTATATTGGGAACATGCTCTAATCAACTGAGCTGCTTGGTCAGGGACTAGAGGTTGAGCCTTTAAAATGGTAATTAAGGTGAAATGAACTCATATGAGTGGACCGTAATCCAATATGACTGGTGTTCTTATAAGAGATTAGGACACAAACATACACAAGAAGGAAGGCCATGTGAAGGTGGTTGTGTGCAAACTATGGGGAGAAGCCTCTGAAGAAATTGTGGGGATTCAGAACAAGTCGCCCAAGATGTTCAGATTGTTTTGAGCTAAAGGCAACTTTAGTAGCTTCAGGCTCAAGAGAAATTTCTACCCCTCTCTTAACCACCTAGAAAAACTTGAATAGAGACCTTGCCCATAATAAGAGATTATCACTTATATGGCAGGGAAAATCTTGTATTTACCAAATATCTGTTCTTTTTATCATCCTGCAGTGATCTTTTGAAGCCCCCAAGGTGTGTTACCACTTACCTAGCTCAAGATGTTTTACACACCTCAATCTCCCTTTCCATCTCTAAACCTCTCCTTCATGTGGGGTCTCTGACTCTCTCATGAATGCAGGGTTCCCATACATATGCATGCATTAAATGTGGTTATTTTTCTCTCACTAATCGGTCACATGTCTATTTGATTATTAGACCGGCCAAAAGAACCTTGAGGGTAAAGACAAATGTGTGCCTCCCCTACAACGTCAACCCTGCTGAGACCTTGATCTTGGACTGATAGCCTCCAGAACTGTGAGGAAGTAAATTTCTGTTGTTTAAGCCACTCAGATTGTGGTACTTTATTATGGCATCCCTAACAAACTAATATACCCCAGGAAACCTTCAATGACTTCCTAGAGACCAGCCATGATGTTCCCATACCATTGTTTATTTTTCTTTTCAAAAAACATCAGGTGGAATTGTCTGTTTTATGTTCTGTCTCCTCCTTAGTGTGTGGGTATATGTGGGTTGGTGGGACAACTTGAGGGGTAGGTGACTAAAGGTCTTGAGGCCGGGAATTGTCTGTCTCTACATCATCAAGACCTGCCTGAATGCCTATGGACATATAAAAGGCATGCAGTATGTTTTCCATAGATGGATAGATATGAATGAAAAAATATCATGTCAGTTATCCAGATAATTTAGGCAAATATAAACTCTCTCATTGAAGAAGATATGGATTTGAAGCAGCATTTCCCTAGTTAGTTTACCTAAGTTCACTAACTTCTAATAAAAGTATCCATAACTCACTAGACCTGTGAAGTGACAGATTTCAAATATCCCTTAACTTTGGTCCTAGAATCATTGGCAGTCAAAGAAAAAATTCTGGTGGGTTTTCCATTATTTATGTATGTTGGTTCTGAGTCTTGCCATTTTTGTATCCCAGTCCCCATAGGAGTCAGGAGAAGATGGTGGAAGGAGAAGATGGAAGCAAAAAACAAAAATTCTTGTGTTTTTGCAAATCCACAAATATCTGACCTTGGTACCTCCTGCTACAGCTCAAATCCATTTATACTGATTGCATGGGAAAGCAATGGGCCAGTGTTTTTTATGTAACCATCGATTAGAGTGCAAATTGACAGAATTTAAAGGAATAAGTCCAAGAATAGAGAAGTTCTTTAAAAAAATAGGATCCTAGTTTATGCTCCTAGTAATTGAAATCACCCAGTCGCACTCAGGCTAGTTCACCTTTGTGGTATTTGAATAACAAACCATGGAAAACCGTGAAAAGCCAGAGGGAACAATCGTGGGGAGAAAGAAAGTAAGAGCTTGAAAGTACTTCAGTTCTATCAACTTTGTTAGCTAAGTGTTCCTTTTAACTCCTATTGATTTTCTTTCTGTTCTTGAAAATTTTCTATATTGCGTTTGCAATAAAATCTCTGGCAACTACATTTATTACATTCCCTTGTTTTTCAGGTATCTTTTTTATTTCTCTATATAATCCTACTCTCTTCTAGGTGGGCCTGATAATATAACCCAGCTACCAGGTGAAAGGTTTCTCAAGGTGTGGCTGGAATAATTTCTACCTGCGCAGTTTCCATTTTACAGGATGGTGCTCATGTAACTAACCTAGGCCACAAGACAGGATTTTTTTTTTTTAATTTAGGTATGAGTGAATATCTCCAGACCTTTAATTGCATAGTACTTTATTTGCTAAATTATACAAACCAATACACCCTAAATCAAATACATGCCTACTCTAAAGAGAGTACCCTGTGGTTTTGAAACTCACTTTAACAAGCTATAAATCACAGGCTGATTTTAGAGGTAGCAAAAGTGATTAGTAGCAGTGGGATTTCTGGCCATTTACTATTGATTTTCATAATAGTTTTTTAACCCTATATGTCAATTCAAGTTTGACACAGATTATTGTGCACATAGAATAATTTCTCTTACAGTATTGCAGGGGAGGAGAGGCCAGTGTATTGGGAATACATGCCTGATATTTTAAATTATTTTGCTTGGGCAGAATTTATTTTATTTTAACTGAATCGATCAGTCATCCTGACAGTGTTTTGGCTCCAAGCACCTTGGCTTTTGGGATGGTGGAGAAATGGGAGATGATAGACTGATCTGTAAATCAAGTCAATAAAGCCAATATTACAAGTTTCATTAGTAATATTTAAAAAATGCAGCACAGGACTTGCATAAAGTTGAGAGAATCAGGGTCAAGACTCAATTTTTGCCACTTAAAACCATTTTCTAGCCTGTTTTTTCATGAGTTCAAATGAGGCTTTGTGATACCTACTTCATCCTACCTTCCAAAGCTGGCACAGAGCCTAAATGAGATCGCAGAAGGGCTTTTTCAAGTTTAAAGTGCACAAAAAGCTAAGACATTACAGGCTTTCTTGTTTACCAAAAGGAATCATTAAATTAAAAACAATTAAAGACATAGAAACCTCTTAGAATAAATGTCTGGAACCAGAATCTTCCAGGATTTACCAAGCCTGGCCAATACAAAAATTAAACATCCATTACCACAGGAGGGAACTCAGATGAATGTAGCAGCCCTTTCCCTGAATGTTAATTAGAAATTAGGAGATTCTGATCTAGTTCAAGCAGGGCATGCTTTATTGGTTCATCAGTAAGGAGCTCCTGCTAACAAACTAGCATAAAACATCCTCTGGGGAATCAGCCCTGGCTTTTTCTCCAGAGACCATAAACTTGAAATCATTTACGTGACACAAGATCTATTTCCTCCACTCTGTAAAACAATAATGAGAAACAGCAGGCTGGGTGGAAAAAAACGAGGAATTGAAAGGACACAAAGGCTTCTATCTTCATTTCTTCATTAGGCTCAAAGCTACTTACACTTGTCAGGCCCCAATTCCCTAGAAGGCAAAAAACAAAAGAACTCAGGTTTGCACAGGGCCTCTGAGGTAGGGCTGCATGTACATGGCACCTGCATTTGCCGGCCCGTGGGTCAAAGGTTCACTCCCAAACTGTGTTGATTTTAGCTCCTGAAGCAATATTTGCTCAGTGTGTCACTGTATACTCTTGTAGCCCAACCTCCCTGTGAAGCCACTGCCCCACCAGCCATTCAAGGAAGGCTCACAGGCCATGTTCCTCCCAGTACCCGCAACGAACATGGAGCAGCTGTGCCACTGCAGTGCTGGGGTCCCTTGGCACCCCTCCATGCTGTTCCACATTCCAGCATCAGTATGGGGAAAGGGTCCCTGCACTGTTGAACCTGGTCCCTTGGGTCCCAAAGCACCCTGCTGTGCACAGAGTCTTCCCAGGTCTTTGAGGAACTTCTTGTACTCTGAAGTACCTCCTGTCTTCCCTGAGACTCAAGATAAACTCATTGGCAAGGGTGGGTAACAAAATTCTCTATTGTCCCTGATGCACCCAACCCCCAACCCCGCCACATATAAATAGATAAATAAATCCTTACTTTTCTTTAGCCAATAAAACAAAAGGCACCTTATAGAACAATTTGTGAACCAAAGACCTACAAGAATCAACCACCAATAATGGAGAAGAGGAGCAATATCATCTCGGTACGTACTTACGGGAATTAAATCAAACATCTACACAAAAACTGGTACCTACATGTTGAGAACAATATTATTCATAACATCTCAAAATGAAAGGAACCCAAATGTCTTTCAATGGATGAGCAGATAAATAACATGGGGTATATTCAAGGGATAGAATATTACTGAGCTACAAAAAGGAAGAAATGCCGGTACATTCCACAACATGGATAAATCTCCAACCTAGTGGGGCAAGTGAAAAAGCCAGAGACAAAGATCACATATCGTTTGATTCCACTCACATGAGATGTCCAGAATGGGTAAACCCACAAAGAAAGAAAGTAGACTGGTGGTTAACCAGGGGAAGTGGGGAATGGGGAGTGACTGGTAATAGGTGTGTGGTGTCTTGTGGAGTAAAAAGAATGTTCTGGAATTAGATAGTGGTGATGATTGCACGATCCTGTGAATACGCTAGACTTAACCTTTAAAAGGTTAATTGTCTGGTAGGTGAATTAGATCTCAATCTTTTTTTTTTATCCTCACCCAAGAACATACCCATTGACCTTAGGAAGAAGAGATGGAAGGGAGGGAGAGAAACGTCAGTGTGAGAGAGAAATATTGATGGGTTGCTTCTCATATGCCCCACATCCGTGGACCAAACTCACAACCTAGGCATGTGGCCTGACCAGATTCAAACCCGAAACATTTCAGTTTATGGGATGACAACCAACCAACCAAGCCTCACTGGCCAGGGCTAGATTCAATTTTTTTTAAAATGTTTAAGTGAGCCCTGAACAGTGGGGCTCAGTTGGTTGGGCATTGTCCTGCGAAGCTATAGGTCGCTGGTTCAATTCGCAGCCATGGCACATAACTAGGTTGCAGGTTCAGTCCCTGGTCAAGGTGTGTGTATGTGAAAGGCAATTGATTGATGTTTCTCTGCCTCTCTTTCTCCATCCCTTCCCCTATCTATAAAAACAAATAAATAAAAGATGGCATCATAGGTAAACACAGCTCACCTCCTCACACAATCACATCAAAATTACAACTACATTATAGAACAACTGTCACTCAGAATGAGCAGAAATCAAGTTGAATGAAAGTCTGACAACTATGGAATTAAAGAAACCACATCTATCCAAACTGGTAAGAGGGGCAGCGATGCAGAACAGACTGGTCCCACATACATGTCTGGTGGATAAAAATTCAAGAGGGGTATCTCAGGAGCAAGGAATACCAGCCGCACAAAAGGCCCCCCATCCCAGGGTACCAGTGCCAAGAAGATGAGTCCCCATAACTTCTGACTTCAAAAACCAGCAGGGAGTGTCAGTAAAAGAAACTTCTGGAGTCCCAAGCAATTCCTATTAAAGAACCCACACACAAACTTACTCAGACTCACTCCCTCTGAGCTTCAGCACCATGGTGGCAGTTTGAAAGGCACCAGAGACATACAGGTAGAAACTGCAGTGGCTGGCATCAAGGAGAGAGTTGGGGAACAGCTTTCTCCCAGAGACAAAGATGGGCAGAGCCCCAGAGACAGCAGGCAGGTACCATATCTGAGACTCCATCAACCTGGATAACTCTGCACTGTGCTGGAGATTACTTGAAGTTTCATCACACCCAACTTGCAGTTGTTAACAGTGGCTTTTCCATATGAGTGGCTGCTCTTGGCTCATGCTTCACAACTTCCTAAATCTCCTTGAACAAGCAACAGCCAGCCTCAAAGAGCTGCCAGCCCCTATACCTCTTGCTAAGTGCTCCCAGGCCCTGCACTAGCAGCAGCCAGCCTGGATTCACAGCTTGGCTCCGCCTGGGAATCTCCAAGCCCAGCACAAGTAGCAGCCATCTCAGATTGCTCTATAGTTTAGGCATGGTAACCCTGGGCAAAACACAGGTGTGGGCTGAATTTGGTCTGCATCACTTTGGAAACTCCAGGGCCTATGCACCCAGTGGACAGCTATAGACCACATCAGAGCACTGCCACCCTGCACAGCTGGTCCACCACAGAGGGCTAAGGTTGGTGGGCAGTGATCACAGCCAATCCTTGCAACTGACTTGCCTGGATAAATCCCTTCCATTAACCTGCCAATAGCAACAAAGACTCAACTATAAGAGGAGGGTGTTCTCAGCCCACAAGAAGGGCACATCCCAGCTTGGGTGATATTGGAGGCTGTGCCACTGGACCCTACAGGACACCTACTACATTAGGCCATACTTCCAAGACAGGGAGTCATAGCAGCTCTACCTATTACACAGAAACAAACACAGGGAGACTACCAAAATGAAGAGACAAAGAAATATGTACCAAATTAAAGAACAGGTTAAAACTCCAGAGAAAGAGCTAAACAAAATGGAGTTAAGCAATCTATCACATGCAGAGTTCAAAACACTGATTATAAGAATGCTCAAGGAACTTAGTGAGGACTTCAACAGCATAAAAAAGATCCAGTCAAAAACAAAGGATACACTAATTGAAATAAAGAACAGTTTACAGGGAAACAACAGTAGAGTGAAGGAAGCCAAGAATCAAATCAATGATTTGGATCATAAAGAAGCAAATAACAACCAGTCAGAATAACCAGAAGAAAATAGAATCCCCTCCCCTCCCCTAAATGGGGATAGTATAAGTGACCTCTGGGACAACTTCAAGCATTTCAACATTCACATCATAGGGGTCCCAGAAGGAGAAAAGAAAGCAAGAAAGTGGAAATTTATTTGAAAAAATAATGAAAGAAAACTTCCTGCCCTGGCTGGTGTGGCTCAGTGGATTGGGTGCTGGCTTGTGAACTAAAAAGTCACTGGCTCAATCCCTGGTCAGGGCACATGCCTAGGTTGTGGGCCAGGTCCCTGACTGGGGGCATAAGAGAGGAAACTGATGATCAATGTATCTCTCCCACATTGATATTTCTCTCCCTCTCTTTCTCCCTCCCTTCCCCTCTCTCTAAAAGTAAATAAATAAAATCTTTTAAAAAACCAAAACTTCCTTATTTGGTGAAGGAAATAGAAAGGCAATTCCAGGAAGCACAGAGAATCCCACACAAGATGGATGCAAAGAGGCTCACACCAAGACACATCATAATTAAAATGCCAACGTTTAAGATAAAGAGAAAATCTTAAAAACAGCAAGAGAAAAGCAGTTACCTATAGGGGAATTCCCATAGGACTATCAGCAGATTTCTCAAAAGAAACCTTGTAGGCTAGAAGGGACTGGTAAGAAATATTCAAAATCATGAAAAGCAGGGACCTACAGTCAAGATTGCTCTACCCAGCAAAGATTTTATTTAGAATCAAAGGGCAGAAAAAGAGCTTCCTGGACAAGAAAAAAACTAAAGAAGTTCATCATCACCAAACCATTATTATATGAAATATTAAAGGGACTTATTTAAGTAGAAGAAGAAGATCAAAACTATCAACAATAAAATGGCAAAAATACATACCTATCAACAGTTAAATCTAAAAAACAAACCAAGTAAATAAGAAGAACAGAGATAGAATCATGATTATGGAGAGTGTTTTGATGGTTGCCAGATGGGAGGGGGATGTAGGGGAATGGGTGAAGAGGTGAGGGGATTAAGAAGTACAAATACCATATTTTGCTGTGTATACCACGCACTTGTTTGTCCAAATTTTTTAGGGAAAAATAAGGATGCACATTATACATGGATAGTACGAATTCCCATGCATACTTCACATCATACATGGGAATTAGTGCTAAAACTTGGATGCACATTATAATACATGGCAAAATAGGGTAGGTAGTTACAGAATAGCCATGGGTATGTAAAGTACAGTATAGGAAATGGAGTAGCCAAAGAACTTATACTCATGACCCATGGACATGAACATGGTGTGGGGGTGCTGGTGGAGAAGGGAAAAGAGAAAAAAAATTGGACAATGGTAATAGCGTAATGAATAAAGTTTTTAAAAAAAGAGTGAAGCCAGCACAGAGGCAAATCATGACCAGGGATCAGAGACGAACAGACAGACAGACATACCTCCTGACATGTTATGAACACCTACATCCAGCCATGTCTGAAATTTATCCCCCTGGGCTATTCAGGCACATGAGCCAATAAATTGCTTTTTATTCTTCAGTAAATAAATATATACATAAAGTCTTAAAAAAACATTAAAAATTTTTAAGTTAGAAATGGGGAAAAAGAATCACCAACTCTCCAATTCCTTGTAACAAAAGCAGACTTGGGTTCAACAGATCCATTCTGCTACACTCCCCTCTTGAAGATAGCAGTGAGGAGGGCAGCATGAAGATGGGTGCCCTGCCCCGAAACTCTTCACTGCCCACTTGCTGATTCCTGAACCTTTCCTGTGGAGTCAGGTTCTAGTGGAAGGGTTTTGTTTGTTTGTTTGTTTATTATTTTTTTAAATCCTCACCTGAGGATACATTTTATTGATTTTAGAGACAGGGAGACAAAAAGAGGGAAACATTGATGTGAGAGAGAACATCAGTTGGTTGCTTCCCAAAGACACCCCAACCAGAAACCAAATCTGCAACCTACGCACGTGCCCTGAGCAGGAATTGAACCTGCAGCCTTCCGGTTGTAGGATGACACTCCCACCAGCTGAGCCACACTGGCCAGGTCTAAGTCTTTTAATACTTTGCTCTTACTCTACATGTTTATGGAGCAATGTCTGGTACCAATGTGTTCTCTAAATGAAGACAGGAATAATACAACTCTTTCCCCCCTCAATGGGTGTCTGATTGCCATGGTTTGATGGAAGGGTTGCAAAAAAGAATCATTCTGCATTTGACCTGAAATTCAAGACTTTTTATTTCTTTGACTCTCTTGTTTCAATAGGAGCTTTGATATTGGTCTTGCATATGGCTCTCATTTAGTGGAATATCTGGTGGACATAGAAAGCATGATGTAGTCATTTAGTGGTTTAATACTTACTTTGAGGGAAGCCAGAGAGAGCAGTCTGAGTCAGCTGGACCCAGGCATTCATAAAAACAAACAAACAAACAAAAAATCCCACACATTTTGAAGCCAGAATGTTTAGATTTGAAGTCCAGTTTTATCATATGGCTTTAAACAAATTATATAAGGTTTTTTATTTTAAATTTTAATATATTTTATTCATTATGCTATTACAGTTGTCCCATTTTTTTTCTCCTCTTTATACCCCTCTGTCCTGTACCCCCCTTCCACCATCATTCTCCCACCTTAGTTCATGTCCGTGGGTCATACATATAAGTTCTTTGGCTTCTTCATTTCTCATACTATTCTTAACCTCCCCCTCTCTGTTTTGTATCTACCATTCATGCTTCTTATTCCCTGTACCTTTTCCTCTATTCTCCCTTGGCCCCCTCCCCACTGATAATTCTCCATGTGATCTCTACCTCTGTGAATCAGTTCCTGTTCTAGTTGTTTGCTTAGTTCATTTTTCTTTTTGTTTCTTTAGGTTCTGTTGTTGATAGTTGTGAGTTTATTGTCATTTCACTGTTTGTATTTTTTATCTTCTTTTTCTTAGATAAGGCCCTTTAACATTTCATATAATAAGGGCTTGGTAATTATGAATTCCTTGAACTTGATCTTATCTGGGAAGCACTTTATCTGCCTTTCCATTCTAAATGAAAGCTTCGCTGGATAGAGTAATCTTGGAGGTAGGTTTTTGCCTGTGCTGACTTTGAATCCTTCTTTCCAGCCCCTTCTTGCCTGTAAGGTTCTTTTGAGAAATCAGCTGACAGGCTTATGGGAATTTCTTTGTAGGTAACCGTCTCCTTTTCTCTCGCTGCCTTTAAGATTCTCTCCTTATCTTTCATCTTGGGTGGTGTAATTATGATATGCCTTAGTGTGTGCTTCCTTGGGTCCAACTTTTTTTGGACTCTGAGCTTCCTAGACTTCCTGGAAATCTATTTCCTTTGCTAGATTAGAGAAGTTGTCCTTCATTATTTGTTCAAATAAGTTTTCCTTTTCTTGCTCTTCCTCTTCTCCCTCTGGCACCCCTATGATTCAGATGTTGGAACATTTAACGTTGTCCCAGAGGCTTGTAAGCCTCTCTTCATTTTTTTTTAAAGATTTTATTACTTTATTGTTGTTCATTTACAGTTGTCTGCATTATCCCCCCACCACTCTCCTCCCACCCCTTTCTCTTCATTTTTATCAATTCTTACTTCTTCATTCTGTTCTGGTTGAGTGTTTATTTCTTCCTTCTGGTCCAAACTGTTGATGTGAGTCCTGGTTGCCTTCCCTTCACTGTTGATTCCCTGTAGGTTTTCCTTTATTTCACTTTTATAGCCTTCACTTTTCCTCTATTTTGTGACCATACTCAATCATTTCTGTGAGCATCCTGATTACCAGTGTTTTGAACTCTGCATCTGATAGGCTGGCTTTCTCTTCATCACTTAGTTGTATTGTTTCTGGAGCATTGATCTGTTCTTTCATTTGGGCCATATTTTTTTGTCTTGGCACACCTGTTACGTAACAAGGGGTGGAGCCTTAGGTATTCATCAGGGTGGGGCAACTCAAGTCACTGAGTTTTGGCACCGTATGTGGGGGGAGGGAATCCAACAGGGAACAATGCCGCTTGCCTGGCTCTCAGCCAGCTTTCAGCCACTTCCCTTGCTACCCACAAGCAAATTGGTGCTGATTGCCGGGTGGGTGGTTTTGTGTACATTCTAGCACCCTGTGGGTCTCTCCAATGAACTCTCCTGTGAGGCTGGGAGTTTCTCCTGCTGCCTCAATCCTCCACAAGATTTTTCAGTCAGAGGTTTTGAGGCTTTATTTCCCTGCACTGGAACCCTGGGTTGTATGGTCTGTCTCACTCCCCAGTTGTCCCTCCTGGTTTATTCCCATGTAAATGTGGGACCGCCCACTCTGTCAGCTGCTGCCTTGCTGTGAGTCCTCTCCACTCTGGCTTCCTATCTTTGCCCTTCCTACCAGTCTGGATGAATGTTTCTTCTTTAACTCCTTGGTTGTCGGACTTCCATACAGTTCAGTTTTCTGACAGTTCTGATTATATTGTGTTTTTAAATTTGTTGTTGTTCTTCTCATGGTTGTATGAGGAGGATAGTGTATCTACCCATGCCTCCACCTTGGCCAAAGTCTATATAAGCTTTCTGTGTCTTGATTTCCACAACTTTAAAATGGGGATATTATCGTTTCTACCTGATGATATAGAGAAATTAAATAAATTAATACGTATTATAATTGTATATGTTAAATTAAATAACAATACATACAGAGATTTTAGAATTGTGCCTGGTCTGTGTTAAGTATTCAATAACCCTTAGCCATTGTTATTTCAGAGGATGGCTAGAGAAAAGCCTGTCCTTTGCTGCACCTTTCTATGGAAGACTGTTGGAGAAAGCCCAAGAGGCCTGAAGTTGAGGTGAACAGGTGACCTACCCTTTCCCAAACATTTCCTCTACTTTGCCTGAAGGCTGCGTGTATTAGGCAGACCCCCAAAACATGCAGAGGCAGGTGGCTCCTGGACTGTGCTATGCCCTGGGCCACTTGGAGCTGCTTTAAAAGTTTCCAAAAGAGGGTTCAAGACAGTGGCTCCATGGCCTGATTGTCCCCAATCCAGCCCCAGCTAAGTGTTCTGCCACCTTCCACCCCCAATTGCCTGTGCATCATGAAAAGCAAAGGAATAATTGGGAAAAACATTCTGAACACTACTTTTACTGCTTTTTATAAACAGAACAGTCAAATCATGGCATTATTGTTGATATATTTTTTTGGCAGTATGACAGAATAGGACACTCTTTTTTTTTTAATATATTTTATTGATTATACTATTACAGTTGTCCCATCTCTTCCCCCCACCCCCCTCCCTGCACACCCCTTTCCCCCACACTCCCCCTCTTTAGTTCATGTCCATGGGTCATATATATGAGTTCTTTGGCTTCTACATTTCCTATACTATTCTTAACCTCCCCCTG
>VMDR010014780.1:0-23037 GCA_007922815.1 Macrotus californicus | reverse complement strand
GGGGACTGGAGAAAGAAAGTGAAGTACGGAATCACTGGTTTTTATTATAAACTTTTCTGTAATGCTTAATTCCTAGGTCTTTAATAAAATCAAAAAGGGAGAAAACAAAAATAAATCCCATGTATCATCAAATTGCTATATTCTAGACAAAAGAAGCTCCCACTTAAATTTGACTAAGGTAAATTTAGTACAAATAAAATGTTAAATTGGTAATCATTGCACAAAAGGCTCTACCATTAAAAATATGAATGATTTAAATAAAAGGGTTAGCTAAACTCAAGTTTATTTGGGAAACATACCTAACTTTTTGATGTTAGAGGGAAAACTGCAATCTTCACAAGTAAGAAGTTCTCTCCTCCAATATCAGAACTGAAGAGCTTGGACAAATGGCACTTCTTACCTTTCCCTGGCTCAATAGTTATCTCTGAGTTGCCTGTTGTTAACAATTTAAAATTCTGAACGATTCAGGTTTAAATTAGCATTTCATATGGGAGTTCTTTCAGAAATGATTCACTATTGGGTGTTGTAGTTCCTATTGCTCATTTTAAAGTCCTCAAATTCCCCCGTCTTTTCTACACTCAGAGAGAAGTTTAATGTCTTGGTTTAATGTTGCATGTTCAATTATGTTGTTCCCTGTTACTGCTGTGTAGTATGGCTCTGATTAAATATTCCACCTTATTAATCTCTTCTATTGTACACCCAGGCAGTTTCCAGGTGGGGCTATTATGGATAACACTGCTCTGTATGTTCTCATATAAGTCTTTTTGCAAAGCTATGTTTTCATTTCTCTTAGGCAAACACCTAGTAATGGAATTTCTGAGATACAGGGTCTGAGTACGCTTACTTCATAAGAGACTGCCAGATCCTCGTCTGAAGTAGATGTACCACATTATACTCCCACCAACAGTGTATGACAATTTTGACTGTGCCATATACTTGCCAATATTTATCAGTCTTTTCAATTTCAGCCATTGTGGTGGCAACACAGAACTTAATTTTATGGATGTTCTACATTTTATTTAACCAAGCCCCTGAAGTAGGCATTATTTCTATTATTTAGTATTTTAAATAACACTGCATAATACCCTGCATAAAAACTCTCAGTATAGACCACTAATATTTTCATTAAGCTAAATTAATCACAGATGATATTAACATTTGCAAAGTTTTCTATTATATATTTCTTGCTAAGAGCACTTCTGGTATTTATGGCTTGACTTGCTATTTTTAAGGGGTTCTTTTTCATTGTGTGTAAAATTGGAAATAGTTGCTTAGAGAAAAACGATGCTTTTTATATGTTTTGCAAATTCTCCCACTACTTAAAATAGTCTTTCAGGTCTCTTCTCTACAAAACAAAATGCAAACAAACAAAACTTTTGGTCTCCTTTTCAATACATATAACACTTCTAAACTCTTTAATTTTCCTTATTTTAATTTACTTGCTAAACATGCAGAACAATGATTTCTTTAAATGTGATGATTGCAGGTATCTTTAATTGCACCTGACTTTAATGGGAGTTTCATTTTGATGGTTGGAAAATAAAGTAACTGAAGATTTCGCCTCTAATGTCAAACACAAATATTCCTTAAATAAAATAACTCTTATTTAAACACAGTAAGGAACCTAAATATTCCTGGGATGACCTGGTGGGTGGTGACCATCTGGGTTTTCTCAGGCTGCACTACTACCCACCCAATGTGCTTAAGCTAGAAACACTAAAGAGATTCTTACCTTCTGCCTTCTCATCCCAACACCTAACTGGGTTTCTCAAGTTCTTTACACAGCTCGTAATTTGTATTTTCCTTCCTGTTTTCCATGTCTTGGTAGTATTTTAGTTTTTCAACATCTCTTGCTTAAAATACTTCAGTTTATCAAAGGACAATGAGATTTCTTTCAAAGGGACCAACCCAAGCATCCGATTTCGTGCTTTAAAATAAAGGTTTTCCCGGCCATGTCCACACTGATCTTCAGGACTTCATGGCGCGGTCTCATGACAATGCAGTCTGCTTACTACTCTCATTGAAGAACGAAAGTGCTGTTTCCTCTTCCTGGAATCTGTACCTCATTCACCCCCCCAGGGCTCCCTCTTTGCCAGGTAATGCCAAACTGCTCTTTCAAACTTGGCTCAGACGTCTCCTTCGAAATGCTGACACTGCTCCCGACACTCATTTGTTCATCCCCTGGGCAGTCACTCAGCTGGAGTTTAACGCTCTCCTAAAACCATGTGCTTCCAGTTTCCAAGCCAATCAAAAAGAACGTTTCCACTGTTCACAGGGAAACTTAAAAGTTCCTTCTTAAAGATTAAGGTAAAATCAAGCCCTTTTCTATTTTAACTTATGAAAAATCACATAAAATAGTGTCTTGCTTTTAAGAATGTGAAATATTTTACAAAATGAATCACTAAGGTCTTGAAAATTTACTGTAAAATATATTATCACCATCTTTATGAAAATGGTAGATGTGCTCTCAGAAACTGCTCACACCTTCAAGCAAGGGAATCCTTTGAAATTTTATTCAAACTGATGGATTAAAATTCTACAAAAATGCACACATAATGAATGCGTTACATATGGGAACACATTTCATCTAAGTGTGGGAGCGATTAGTGCATTAGTGACCAGAGAGTACTGACATGACCAATAGTGTAAATACACTTACAACACAGGAACCGAAACAATTTTGATTAAAATATCCAGTAACTAATAATAGGATGTTTAAATGCTGTAAAACTGATCAATCATCAAATAACTTTTTTTAGAATAGAGGACAAATTATTTGTGTGTGTGCTGCTTTGTTTCTTGACAAACCTTCTCTGGCTCTCTATCTCAGTTTACATCATTTGATGATACTCGCTTAAAACTCACATAAGAGAAGCTACGCCAACCACACACGGAAGGGTAAAGGGTGAATGAAAAACTTACTCAATTCCATGATAGTGACACACTGAGGCTTTTTCAAAAGGTAAAACCCGAAGTTTCCGAGGACTAAGTTCTGGGGTCAGGACAAAAGTCTTTTCCCTGAAACACAAAGTTTTTCATTTGTATTTAAAGTTCATTTAGTCAGAAAAAATTCCAGAAAGTGTCTAAATAAAGAAATCTGATTTCTTTCAGTACAACAGAATCTTACCTGGGATAAAAATGAAGTTACAGCAGGAAGGGTAATAAGAAAAGAAAGCAGGGATAGGCCCTGGATTTTGTCTCTTACGTTTTCTGTGCCTTGGGTTTCTGAAATTGTAAGTCACATATTTCACAAACCATTCTGAAACATGGAGAAGTCAAGAATGGGAAATGATTTGTAGTGGAAATTCAAGAAGCAGCATTATTCTAGAAGGGTTTTTTTCTTGATGAAGTGAACTAATGTTTACGCATTTAGTTAAATTCTGTTTTTGAGAGGAATAATTAAAGTCAACTTGAATCTTTGGTAATGAACGAGGTATTCACTTCCTCCTGCTAACACGTGGAGGACCCACATCTCTCTTTAACTGGGAATGCAGTCAACTTAACACGTACTTTGGGAGTTAGCAACCTTTACAATATTAGAGAGTACTGGAGACTGAGGGCTGCCTTCAGTTCTTCTGCGGCAGGCTACGGTCAGCGGGTATGTTAAAACCCATCACGTGGTGATCTTACATAAAATGTTCACGCTTCGCCCCTTCCGTACCTAGACCTGCAGAGGTGTAATCAAAATCTCAGGAAGAAAGTCACTGCAATTAAGTGACGCTCTTCTGGTTATTCCGACAGGTGCCTTCTCTCCTGCCCGAGCTGGGAGGCACGGTTCTAAGGTACTGGCTCGTGTCCCTGAAGCTCAGACAGGCTGGATGGGAAAGTTGCGCATCAGTGGTCTATACACAGTAATAAGAGTGAAATACCAGGGGTCTGAAGTGAGGAGGTGTGGAACTAGTATAGAGAAAGGCAAGTAGGTAGTAAAATACAAAGAATAAATTTTCTTTTACATTTTCCCCTGTGGCACTAGTAATGAAACCGCCCACTTGCCACTGACAGTTATCTAGGGAACTATAGTAGGCATTTGAAATTATTACGTTAAAATGTAAGACAGAGATCCATGCTCATTAATAAATCCTAAAAACCAGAGTTTATATTAATGCATCCACTTAAAGTGTTCCACAAAAACTAACCCAATAAACTGCAACGACAACCCTGTATTCTGATGACTGACTATGAAAGTGAATGATTTGTAAGATAGAACTCTTTGGGTGCCAATCAATTTACTTCTCTTTGCCATGCTGTATTTCATTTCTTATTTCAAGTCTACTCAGCAACTTTTATTTTTGCTTAGTTTTACTCACACCTTGCTCTCTCTAAAAGAAACACTTTAATAAATATATATTTTGCCAATATTATGCCTGAACTTTAATTTAATATAGCATTTATAATAGCTCCTTGAATAGGTAGACAAAGGTTTTTGATTCACTGCCGTGAAAGCTCACCCTGCAAACCTTAATCTTGATAGAAAATACACCTGATAATGCTGCAGCGCTTTACTAACATCAAGCAAGGAACCATATCACACTTCCCTACATAAATTACTTGTAAACCACAGGAAGAATGAAATATACCTCCCCTACAACGCTGCATCCAGAAAGACATCCAACCACAAGAGGGTCGACCTACATAGGTCAGTTTGGGAAGGCCCATTTGACTCTGCCAGTTCATGCTTAACGATTTAAAAGGATAATAATCCAAAGCTAATAGATGAAAATGTGTACCATATTCTGCTGTGAATAATGTGCTCCCGTGTATAATGTACACCCACATTTTCAGCCTAAACTTTCAGGAAAGAATCTTTTGTTTAAATTTTTAAATTCAATTATGTATTTACTTATATTTAGATACTCGTTTTCTGTATTATAAAGGAATTTTAGCATTTATTTTTGAACATATGGAACAAGAAATTTTATGTACTGGTAACAAATTAGTACTACCCATGTATAAGGCGCATCCTTATTTTTCCCTCAAAAATTTGGGCAAAAAAAGGTGCATTATACACAGAAAATGCGGAATCTACTTCTTCACTTTCTTGATTCCCATTAAAAAGGGCACCAATCTCTCAAAGCCAAGAGAACAGGAAAATCACTCTCAGATCACACAGTTTTTAGGTCGTTAAGATCGTTAAGTCACTGAGACACGGAGCCAAGATCCTCCCGTTGTCAAACTGTCTGTCTGTCCGGAACATGCACATGATGGCAATAAGCCCCATTATTACTTTTGATGTGTAAATATCATCAAATAGATTCTTTCCAAAATTTAGTTTTAAAATCAGTATTTGCTAAAACAAGCCTTTGCAAAAGTGATCAAAATGATCTATAATTTTTAAGGTCCGTTGGAAGGGTTTTCAAAATAATGGGTTAACAATTTAAAAGAAAATAAGGTCATGAATAAATTATTTAATTTTTTCAAGTATTTGTGTTTTTACCTATAATCAGTTTGAGCAACTGTAACCACACCCTGTTTTTAGTAACTAGTCACTTAGTAGAAATTGTCCGTGAAGTCAAATTATTCATGCAGAGACTGAATTCTTACTTCATAATGTCATAGTTTCAAAAACAGACGTTATTACATTGCCCATTTCTGCAGCTGAAAGACTGCTCTTTGCGCCCATTCGGTGTGACTGACAAGGTCAAGGCAAGTACACAGCCGCAAAATCAACACGAGAGAGGAACACAGAAAACAGAATCAGAAATATATATCTGCAAGTCAAATTCTAATTTTCTTCAAAAAGTACCATCCTTGTACACGAAGCAGCCGCTACTGACTGTTATCAGGAATGTGCTGAGGCTGCTTTAATTATTTCCGTGTCCCTTGTAGTCAACACCACAGAACACCAGGGCACTGGCTGCGGTAAATGGCAAGGATTAAGGCCGACTGATGAACACTGGGGTCGACCTGCAAATTTTGCCTGCGTGGCACCGGGTGTCAGGGAACTGGGGAAATGCGGTGCATGTGTTTTTTAAATGATTTTTTTAATTAATTGGAAATTATAGCTGTATTACTTACCCCTTTTGAACCTGTAAAGGTTGAAGGTCTCCAACTGGTAATCCATCTGAGGTAAAGAATTTCAGCAATTCTTTAGCGTCTAATAATGTGAGCGAGTCCCGGGCACTCTCTTTGTGGCCCAGCAACTGTTCAGACGAACGAGGCAATGAACCAGCCCTGGGAAAATAATGTTATGTAGGTTTATTCAAAGTCGATTAGAATTCACCATAGTCGGGAAAAGATGACGTGAGCAGAAACCATAAAAATGCACAAAGAAAATCGAAGAACTACACATTTAGGAAGAAAATAAAATAAAAATCTTTGCAAATCATTTAGTGTCAAAGTATAGTTTTAAAAAACCTACAGATCACAGTGAAACCTGCAGTTACTATATGAGCAATGCTCCTACTTAACTAGAATACTTATATTCTTTAGAAATGATGTCATGATCAATCACTTAGTGGTATGAAGTTATCAAATCTGTAAAAGTTAAATCAAAACTCATGTGTTCTGAAGCCTCACAATACTGCACGTTTTGTGGGTGGAGACTGAACATTCCCATTTTCTGTGAACTTGGAAGATTACCTGAAGCGCAACCATGACATGGGAGAGCAGCCAGAAACCCCTCCGAGGGCTCACACAGCCAAAACCACAGCACTGCAAGCCCTGAGCTGTCGCGGCACCTGAAGTAACACGCAGGGCTGCACGCTTCTGCAACTATTTCACATGCAACACGCAGGGCTGCACGCTTCTGCAACTATTTCACATGCAACACGCAGGGCTGCACGCTTCTGCAACTATTTCACATGTAACACGCAGGGCTGCACGCTTCTCCAACTATTTCACATGCAATATATTCTGAATCCTCACCAATGTCCTCAAAAAAGACAGAGGAGGTCTCACTTCAAGATTAAGGTAACACCTGAAAATAAGTACTTTTTAAAGTAAAAATCAGCATACCAAGTCCTAAAAAACCAACGGGTAATTCTACTTTTCAGATAACGCACCACAGTCTGCTGCCAGAAATGACAGAAGTACACTGACTCCGAATTAGGTACTATTTCTACTCTATTACTCTATTTATAAACCCAAAAGCTCTTAGTGCGTTTTAAAAACCTGAAAGAGAAAAACACTTCAGTTTCAGAGAATTTTAAAGGTTTTGTCAAGTACTGAGTCACAGATCATGGTATGGCTCTGTCCCCAAAGCATAAATAAAATCTTTCAATAATGGCACAGGGAATTAATTTCCTGACTTCGTATCAATTCAACTATTTCCTGATTATTTTACTATTCAAATCAAGCATTTTTACAGAAAATTACATGATTAAAATGTCAGCATTATGGGTTAGAATTTATATTTCTATACATTAAAGATCAATAATGTTCTGACAGTGTCCCCTTCCCACTCCCCTTATTTTTAAACTGAAAATATAAATCTAATAAAAACAGGCAAGAAAATACTCAAAGATGTTCCATGAACTTTATATTGCAGGAGGGCAAGAGCTGTATTGTGAGTTGAATTTAATTTCTATACAGCTATTCTCTAGTAGTAACTCACAAAGGGTTCCTAATGAAAATTATTCTCAATCATTTTACAGGCTGGATGTAATGGGGAAATGTATAATTTGCATTTATATGGAATCCTGGACACAAGGATATCAGAGCAATTTTAAAGACCGTTTGTGATAAATTACACTCCCAAATATGTTTTGGGTTAAACACAAAGAAACAAAAACCAAAACACTGACAATACTTTATTTGCCTTGGTGTTTTCAAGCTTACAAAGTATTTTTTCTTTAATGAGATACATTATCTCACTAAATTTTCACAACTTTGAAGTAGAACTGGTATTGTCTTCCCCATCTTAAAGATGGAGGCCACAAAGTCACACAAAGGTGACTTGAGTTTGTCTAAAGCCAAATTCTAATGACTTCTGAATTTTACCCTGTATTGGTCCGTAGTGCTCCAGTAAACCCACTTCAACACAAAGCAAACTGTGAAAACACGCAACACAGCTTTGGCCCACAACCAAGAATTCAATGGTACCTCTCATATTCTGAAGTGTACCCGAATATTCATTGAGCGTTTCCTTTGTAAGTCTCACTGTGAGGCACTAGGAAGAGTCCACTGCTGGTAATTTACAGATGCACAGTCACTGCCCGTGACTGTGCATGGACTGACTCGAGGTGAAAGGAGGTGAGAGGAGAGCAAAGAGACAAACACGCCAACGCAGAACGAGTGGAAGGCGTGCAAGAAAAGTTTTATGAGAGAATAACACAGTCCTTGGATACTTAACGAAGGAAAACAGTAACGAACTGCAGCATTTAAAAAAGGCTTACGAGAAAGCTCATATTTAATGTAGACTTCGAATGACAAATAAGCTTCCAGTTCAAGATGGTGGATTAAACACACACACATTAATCTCTCCACTCGACAAGCTGAAATCACAATGTAGAAGGACCAGACCCTAAGTAGGACCAAAGAGTTCAATGAATTCCAAAAATTTATAATCTAGAGCAAGAGCCTCAAGGAGAACTGGAGATAAACCTACAAAACAGGTAGAATCGGTCTTCTTCGTCCCCCCTCCCACGGAGCCACAGCAATGCTAAACTTGGGTTCATAGGTGACAGTGGGCAGAAATCAGATGACATATTTTAAGACTCCTATGACAGCAGTCGCCCAGGTACCACCCTCTCACACCACACATTACCCATATGCATTTCCCTTCAAATCACAGACAGAGAAACTACTCTCGGAAGATCCAGAACCAGGTCTCTGCCTCGGTGTCTGTGGTGATGTGCCCAGAACAAACCCCCCTCAGTGCTGGGTGAGGACCAAGGCTGCCCGCCACAGGTGGCCTAAAGGAAAGCTTGTCAGGCAATGCTCTCCCTTCCTCCCAATATTAAATCAGGTTACAATAGGTCAGGAACAGGACCACACATACATGGAGAAAGTACACGCCAACAACCCATGTAGGACAGCCTAGTACTAAATTCTTAGCTATGAACAAACATAAACCACTAGACACTGAAGGAAAAACTACACATGACAATATCAAAGGAAACAAAAAAAAATCAGATACAAAGAATGATGAGATCAACAGAAATACAAAACAAGTTAAAAGACTCTAATATTCTTATAGCATTTTTCTCAGTTCTCATTATCAGCAAAAAAAAAAAGGGTTACTAATGAAAAAACAAGGCAGGGAACAAATGAGAATTACTAAGAATTTAAAATATGACTACAAAATATTTAACAGAAAACATGAAAGCAAAGGTCAAGAAAATATCTTAGAACATAGGGTAGAAAAAAGATGAAGATATAGATTACAGAGAGAAAATCAAAATAGAATGAAAAAATCAATCCAGGATGTCTAATGTTAGTTAAAACAGATATCTCAGAGAGATAAGAAGGAAAACAACAAAATGAAAGGGAGAATATTCTCTAAGGAATAACAAAAGAGCCCTGGCTGGTGTGGCTCAGTGGGTTGCGTGTCGTCCTGCAAACTGAAAGGTTGCCAGTTTGATTCCCGATCAGGGCACATGCTCGGGTTGTGGACCAGGCCTCCAGTTGGGGGCTTGTGAGAGGCAACTGATGGATGTTTCTCTCCCGCATCAATGTTTCTCTCCCTCTCTTTCCCCCTCCCTTTCTTTCTCTCTAAAACTAAATAAATAAAATCCATAATAATAAGAATAAAAAAGTAACAAAAGAATATTTCCCAGAGCTAGAAAATAAAATGTGGTAAGATTAAAACATCTGACACCATG
Organism: Macrotus californicus; assembly: GCA_007922815.1. Taxonomy (NCBI): domain Eukaryota; kingdom Metazoa; phylum Chordata; class Mammalia; order Chiroptera; family Phyllostomidae; genus Macrotus; species Macrotus californicus. Next base: position 13,276 of record VMDR010014780.1, on the reverse strand, counting down.
ATGGCCTCATGTAATTTCAAAACATTAAGCGAAACAGACAATTCTAAATGTTCCAGAGACAGAAAAAAAAACACCCATTACAGAACAAAATGTGAACTGGCATCAGACTTCTCATTAAGATATGAGATCCAAGAAAATACAGGCTTAACGTAGAAATGTGATCAAAGGAAGCACCAGGGTAACAGTTGTGCAGGTAGAAAAGCTGAGTCCCTGTTACAGCAGGTGAGCGAGAACGAGCTCGAGAAGAAAAATAATTGTCTATCACAAGGCTGAGAGGTGGAAGACGGAGTCAAAGCGAAGAGACATAGGGGTGTAGACCTCCTCACCTTTCAGAATGGGAAGTTAAAAGACACCATCTAAAATTAACCGACAAGACACTGAAGTTCTCTGTGAGCAGCCTGTCTTCCTGTCCTCTCAGCAATCTCCTTCCCAGACTGAACTCTTCCTCCTCCTGATCCGTAAACACGAGAACCCTCCAAGGAATAATCTTTTTGTCTTCCTTTGTTCTCTATTTGGTTTCACAGAGTGATCTCATCCACTGGTGTGTATTTAAAAACCCCTTTTGAGAGTACCCCCAAATTGTCTTCCAGATTTCTCCTCCAGGCCCCTTGGTATCTACACATCAGCAATCCGTGAGCAGTGATTTTTAACTGGTGAGCTACAAGAATGTTTTAAACATGCGCTACCTGACTCAGGGCCACCGACCTCCTTTCCCTTAAACTGTCAAATAAAAGATGACAACAGCCAACACAACAGTAGCTGTCTGTGAATCCCATCTTGAACCATAAGTATACAGGTCATATAATAGAGCTGCATCTTATCAGTCACATTGTATGATAAAGGTGCATCTGATTAGTTAATTCTTGCTTCCAGAGATCATTATATACAAGTATAGGCCTGATTTATTTTAAAAGTCACTTTGGAGCAAAAAGGGAAGGTAATTACTATTTTTATTTTTTTGTATCAATCCAAATCATACCTTTTTTGCTCAGATCAGAAAAAAATCTATTTTTGGTGAGCCACAGAATTTTAGTAATTAGTTTATATGTGCCATGGGATGCAAAATGTTGAAAACTGCTGCCAGAGAGGAACCTCAGCATCCCCAAAACGGAACTCTTTGTTTTTCCACCCAGGGCCATCCTTACCCCAACTTCCCACCAACCCCCCATCCCACGGGAGGAGATACCACTCACTCTGTGGTTCAAGCTGCAAACGTATCTTCCCTGAAGAACTGTCCCTGACCATCCAACCTCATCTACATTTCCACCACTTCCCTTCCCTCAACAAACAAAATTCTTCTCCCCTGGTCCCTTTGTTTCCTTCATTCACTGTGTGTAATTAGTTGGTACTCAATAAATAAATATCTGTTGATGTATATGAACAAAATGTTATAGCCAGCCATAAATGTTACCAACAGAAAGCTATACATAAAATGTGACTCGCAGTACTCTGGAAGAAGGCAGTGGAAGATGGTCTGAAAAGCCATTCACAAAAATGTTCATTGTAATTATGTAAACCCGGAAACCACAAGTACAGGGCAAGGGAAGAATATTTTCTTGATGTACTACTCTGTAATTCTATCTATGTATCTATCTATCTAAAGCATGTAATTCTTTTATAATAAAATTATAAAAAACTAATATCTCAAAAACACAATGTAAGAAGTAAGAAAGTTTACTTAAAAATACTGAGCCGTTTAAATATTACCTTATTTTTTGTTTAGCTTTTTCAAATGTTTCCAAATTTTGAAGAGCATGCCTTTCTGGCCATTCCAGAGGATTGGTTTCCATTAGACTTGAAGAACTAGGTTCCACGGGACCAGTGTCTAAAGAGACAGAAATATACATAAGCACTGAAAGGTATCAACACGCTGAATTCTGCTACATAAAAAAGGGTACATGGAGATACACGCACACACCCTTGGGGGTGTGTGGAGGGGCGTCTGCACAGGTGTGTACAAAGGCATGTTGGACTCATTGTACAATTCTCACCTCGGGCATTTAGTAAGGCTATCTCTGACGGCCTGAACTGTGCAAAATGCCAGAGCAAAGTTTTTTGAAATAAAAAAAAAAATCACTGTTAAGCTTTATTTACTTACTATCTCCTCGTAATAAAAGTGCATCACTCAAGACATACAACAAGTCCCCCAATTCCTAACAAACAGTTGTGTAACTGCTACTGTACTTAGATTATTCCCTTCGAAATTCCTATTTACTCAACCAACAAATGCACAGCATTTACTTCGTACAAGGCAACTTCCGAAGCAATTTACAAATAATTCATTTAATCCTCATAAAAACCTATGTCATCCCTAATTTAAAGATAAAAATAGAGGCTCAGAGTGGTCAGAAAACTTGCCCAAGGTCACACAGTAAGCAAGCTGCAGAGCCGGGATTCAAACTTGTTAGTTTTGTGCCAGAGCCCGTGCTGTAACCAAGAAGCTGTGCTCTCACTTATGGGACACAGCCCTCAGTCACACAGGTCACAATACACTGCCTCCAACAGCTTTCAGATTACTCCAAACAACTACTTAACTTCGGCGCTGATGTGAAACAGTGATGAAATGATAATGACAATGTAAATAACAGCTCACTAATTTTTTGGCATTTATTATGCTCTAAGTGATTTATATATATAAACTCATTTAATCCTCACAATGACTCTAGTGAGTGAGTAATATCATTGTCCCCATTTTACACAAGAGGAAAGAGAGGCATGGAGAGGCTAAACAGCTTGCCCAGAGACATTCAGCAACAAGTGACAAAACAGAGATTTGAACCCTGGCAGTCCAGCTCCAGAGTCTGGGCTCCTAAACGTGGCTCTAGAAGCTATGTCTACATTTTGCTTTCCAAACAGATCAGAAGCCTGTAGAAAGCCAAAAACCCCAAATTTTACTTCTTTGTGTACCTTCATGGTGTCAAAAAAACAAAAGGTACTCAACAAACATTACTGTTAACTTGATTCTTCAGTCATTTTCTTATTAATCTAAGGAATAAAAATGATTCTTACAGAATAAAATGAAAATTATCCTGTACATTTAAAATGCTAGGCAACCTTCAAATGCTTTTTTGTTATATCTTGAACAGCTTCATCCTATTCAAATTTATCACAACAGAAATCAGGAAAACAGAAAGAATGCAAGTTAATTCAGAAACGATTTCCACCTCCCTGAGTTAAGTTAGGTGACTGTTCCCGCTACAATGAATGGCAAATGTGGAGCATCTAATATATGTAGTTGTAACTATATTAAAGTTCCTATATCGGCTCTACTTTTCTTACCTTATGAAAACATAGCTTAATAGAAATCATCCATCCTAGCAGCTTAGAGAGAGTAGTATGGATGACCCTAAAAGATTCTCCTTCCGCTCAAAAACAATTATTACACTGAACATGTTTTTTAAAAGAAGTAACCAGAAAATGTTTAATGTTTAAGTGATAATATAGCTCATCATACACATACACACACACACACACACACACATATATATATCCAGTAAGCCTTCACTTCACACCATCAATAAGCGCTATGACTTTGAGTAAATGACATAATGAAACCAACTTTACTGACATGAACAAGGGTTAAGTTTCTACGGCATTTCGGCAGCACAGCAAGGAAACAACACTGAATGAAATGAGGGTCTGCTGTACTTGTATATACAAATATGTCACTATTTAAACTTATGATTCATTTTATTTCCATCAATATTTTATTGGTTTTAATAATAAACAGTAACTGTCATTAATGCCACACACAAAAAAGAACTCATATTTAAAGTAACAAAAACTTACCATTTAATGGATTGGAGGAATTAATTTTGTCTGATTTTCTTGTAAGTGTTTTAGGAATAGCAGCATCAAAGTGATCTAAAAAGTGCTCCCTGGTGAGTGTTAACAGACGTGTGAATTCACCGACAGACAACACTTCAGGCTGCTCTGCCGAAATTCTCTTTTCTGGAAGACAACAGTCCACGGGGTTACCTACATCACTATTATTTTAAATTCTCTCTAAGGCATGTCTACTACTCATTTTACGGGAAATATTCTTGAAACTAAACCACGTGCAATTTACCCAGCAAAACGACATTCCCGTGCAGGCCTGCGTTCGTTCTAACCCCATTTGTAGGCAATGGTAGAGTTTCCAGTTGCGTGAGAGAAACAGAAAGAGCAATTTGTGAGCACTGAAAGGTGACAAACGGTAAAGCCAGTTCACCAGTTTCCAAAAGACTCTTGCAGAATCTCATGCTGGTGTTTTTGTAAAAATAAAACCTGTGAGACTTTATTGAAACAAGTTAAATGTGGTTACCTTGGTCACTGCCACTTTCTTCTCTTTTCTAAGCCTACCATCACAGTCAAGGGACACATAAGACAACCAAGGAAGAAACAATGACGAGTGACAGTTTCCAACACACTTTGGAAGATGAGACGGTGGCGGAGCCGGCAAAGCAGAGGCACCACCTCTGGGGTATTAGGAGACACCGGCGAGATCCGGGTCTAAGACAGGACTGGACCCGCGGAAGCTTAGGGAGGGACCAATGAGAACTAGATGTCCCCACCCGCCCACCCTCCAGCCCTCAGAGCCAGATGACTCTGCTCTAATTTTGGGGGTAGAAACTGAACAGTCTCAGACTATGAAATAGCAGGTGCATTAAGGGTAGTACTGATGCTGCGGTTCAAACGAAGGTAAGTTAAGAGTTACACAGATGGTCGGATCCCTAGCCCTGCGGTCAGAGAACTAGCAGCTACAAACACCCACTGGAGAGACGAAGGGATTCTCCTTTTGAAAAACTGAATGCTCCCAGAGAAAAGACATGGATACAGGTATTGAAGTGGGAGTAGGGACAGCACCTCACAAACAAAATTCTGAATTGTTACTCCTTCACTCTACAATGCAGCTTGCCAGAGACTACACACATTAGATTGAGGCACACAGATCTTCGCATTTAAAACAGGACAGCCAGGGGAAGAACCACCAGACATTTAAAAGGAAGTTGTTGCGGGGACAGGGACTGTGCATGGCCACACTCCTATCACCCGTGTGAGGACTGAGTAAGGAACACCTGCAGTGCCCTTCTCCCTCCCAGCATTCACTGAGCTCGTCTGGAGAAGAAACCTGGCGTGTTCTGACCAGACCCACCCGCTCCAGATCGCATCTGAGCCCGGAAGTCCTCAGAACGCATGCTCTCTGCAAGGTGGTGAGGGCCCCGCCCCTGCAGGGTGGCCTAGCCCTGGCAGTCGTTCAGGGCATAAATTCAGTTCTGGGTGTATGTATCAGAAAATGTACCCAGCCATAGACCTACTAAGTCATTTCCTTCAGTCCAGCTTTCACCTGTGTGCATGTGTCTTAAGTTTATATCTTAATTGTTTCCAACTTTGGAAGGAAAAGTGGGTATTATTCACTGTGCCCTCACTCAACTAAATAAAAAAAAGTCCAGGATGAAAAAGAGAGACTGAAGTAAGCAAAGAGAAAAATGGAGCCCAGCAGAAATAAAAACATTGCAGGGAAAAAAAGTTATCTGAAATTAATATTCTCATAGAAATAAGAGAAAATACCATACCCATGAAACAAGTACAGGATTCTCTGATAAAAGAAAAATCAATGGACAAGAAAAGACTTTTTAAAATTAAGCACATAAAAGCTCAGATTTTTAAAATTCCATAATAGGGCTTAAAATGCAAGATATCCCCCAGAAACTAGAACAAAAAAATAATGTATAAAAGGAAAGGAAAACTAGGCATTCTGTCCAGAAGACCAATATATAAATGTTCTAGAAAGAAAGGGGGAAATGGGAGAAAGGAAATTATTAAGAAGATAAGTTTTTTTTCAGACAATGTGAATATTCTATTAAAATGACTCATCGAGCACAGAGCTCAATAAACTGGAGAGGGAAGGGGAATACAGACACTGTGATTCAGAGTAAAACTTTTAGAGACAAAGCTTCCGGAAATACAGGTTCCAGAGGAGGGTAAAAACAAATAAACCAAAAACCTCAATTCAAAGAGAAGAACTGTATTAAGTTTCTCCACACAGCAACGCAGGCAACGATGGAGGAATGTCTTCAAAATTCTGAGCGTTAAGTGATTTTCAAACTGGAATCCTCTGTGAATTATCAATAATCAAGTAAAGATATTTTCAGACATGTAAGAACTTGAGAAATTTATACCCCATAAAGTTTTACTCAAGAAATCATTGAAAGACAAGTTCTGACCGAACACGTGAGTAATCCAAGGAAAAGGAGGTGGTGAAAGGAGGGAAGAGAGAGTCCCCAGGATGTCGGGAAGTCTAAAACGCAATCTGTCGTATTATGAAAGGGCAAAACGTGAAATACTCCGGGAAGAAATTAAGAGATATCAAATGGAGCTGCTGTGTTTGAATGTATGATGGATTCAATGGTGGGTGGGTGGCAGAAATATTGGTGCCTCTGGAAAACATAATATTTTGCCTGTACAGAATAGGCAATTAAAAATAAAGTGATCGTCAACCATTAGCAAAACAAAGATTACGCAAGAAAGAAGAATTGATCGTCATCACATATGACATGACTCAGCAGTAAACTCGTGTGTGTTCACAGTACTGTTGGAACTAATCATCGACTGGACCAAAACTCGTAGTGTCGCTGTGAAGGGTGGAAAGGGAAAGTGAAGCTGCTGTGGGAACGCTAAGTCTTTGTCTTAGACGCTAAGATAATGCCTAAAACTGGTAAATCAGGAAAGAGCAGCTACACCTGTTTAGAAAACTGGAGGAAATGTCAGAAAAACTCGCTGAAAGAGCTGAGGGTAGCTGCCTGTGGACGGAGGCTGGAAGACGGGGAGGGGGGAGGGGCACTGCTGTTTTCCCTATTAAGTTTTCCAGTTCCATGTGAATGTCTAAACAATACCCATGTATTACTTTTATAAAAATACCTCGTTTTAAAAACACCTCTGGACTATCAATATTTTCCTCCATAATAAATAAAGTGCAAATTCATAGAGAGTTTAATTCCATGAACATTTATTATGTCCTGCCTGCACAGCACTGCGCTGTGCCCTTAGGCGCAGAGGATGAAAGCACATTCATCACACCAGGTGAGGTCGGCACATCAACAATACAAGGGAACAGGCCGACTTGTGATTTTATGAGAAATGCCTCTGAAACCCTACCTCACCAAGGTGAATACTAGGAAGGTCGTCCCAGTTCTAACCCTGGGTAAGTAACACACGGTTTCTGCAGTCCAGAACACTAGTAAGGTCCAGCAAGAGTGGTCACACATGCTGCTTTTGTTACCTCTTCCTAGTGAGAAAATAAAATGCTGCTGGGAGCTATTCTAAAACACAAGTTATCAATGATTTCTTTTCATCTGAAAGATGTACAGTAAGTCACACGCCTTGGAAATTAGCCCCAATGTTTATTAACTCTAAAAACGTACTTAAATCAGGAGCCTGATGTCCTTATTCAAACTGTCAATGACAGGACAGTACTGGGCAATCTGGAGAGCAGGGGAAGACTGCCTGCTGACTGACGACTCGGCAACAGAGAGAGAGAGCAGATGAAGTCTACAGGGTGCGGGCAGGAGAGCTCACCGAGGTGGAAAATAATCTCTACACAAACGAGATCGCATACAAGAGGCAGGCGGACTCAGAGAAATACAATGGACCAAAGTAAAAAATGAACTAACAAAAGAATGCTATTTGTAAAAAAGCTGGTAATAACCCGTAATTTATTAAGAAAACCAGAAGAGTATCTAGAGGATCAGCAGACTGAGCACCACCCGGGTTTGCGCTGGGCTCTGTAGGCGTTAAAAAGGCATGGAAAGCTCGGAGCAGCGACCACAACACTGGCACAAAATGACCGTCCTGCTGTTTGGTGTTTCTTTGGTACACACTGAACAGTCTTTTATTGAAGAATTGTCAGCATTCTGAAACTTCTTTAAAAGTCAGTGCCACGAGATTTTAGTATCTCCAAATATAAAAAGTTAGAAGTTACAAAAAAAATCAGGTAAATATAAATTATAAAATGACAAATTTACTTATATTTATTCTTAATCACATTCATGTTGGGTCCATTATGAAAATATTTAAATTATAGGAATTTACTGATACATTATTAACAGTGGATAAATCATCTAAATCTAGAGAGAAAAAAACAAGTATCAAAAAAGAGAATACAGCCCCGGCCAGGAGGCTCAGTTGGTTGGAGCGTCATCCCAGCCACCAAACGGCTGGAGGTTCAGTCTAAGGTCAGGGCACATGCCTAGGCTGTAGGTGCCCTCCCCGGGTCAGGGTGCGTAGGTGGGGGGAAATCGAGCAATGTTTTCCTCTGAAAATGATGTCTCTCTCTCTCTCTCTCTCTCTCTCTCTCTCTCTCTCACTGTCTCTCTTTCCCCTCTGCTCTAAGACTCATAAACATATTCTTGGGTGAGGATTAGAAAGAAATAAAGACTGATAACCAAGTTAATATTTGGTAATAAAGTAAAAATAACCTCAAACGCTGACCCTTGAAAACGTGTTAATTTCTTGATTAAGGAGAAATCCGTCCTGCCAACTTCACCCAGGACGTGATATGTGCTTAGTTATTATTGGTACTCATAGTCACAGTCTAAGAATCAGTGCTCAAGTTAACATATTAATTTCCCTGAACTTGCATTTTCTTTTATTTGTAGTCTCCATCCTCCTATGACAGTTAAAAATATATAAAGAGACATTTTATAAAGAGATTTACATTAGCCAGAATAAAATTTAGGTATGTTTTCCAGTATACAGTTAAAAATGGTGAAATACAAAATTTTCCTGGAGAAATATTTCTATAAATGTTAACATGATGTACAAATACATGGGAACAGTGGAAAAACAGTTGCAGACGTTTCCTGTTGTACATCACCTCTCCACGAGGAAGAAGAGTTCCACAAACGAGTGTCACACCAGCAAGACAAAGTATGTAAGGAAAGGTGTGGAAATGATGGTGCATGGCGCCTGAACAGTCAACATTCTCACAGTAAAATAAAATGTACCAACTGTTACTTACTCAGACATTCTTTCAAAGCCAAAGCTTGAACATTAGCTATCTGCTTCTCTCTCTGTATAAGCTGCTCCCCAGAAAAATGTGGAAGTGACATGAAGTCAAAAGGAAAGCCTGAGACACAGAGAAAAGTCAAGATTAAGGATGTTCTGTGAAAGCAATTAATATTCAGTTCCCAACTAATGTGTTATTATATAATTTAAAAAGTAAACCTCAATTACTTATCTCTCTTGATCTTGCATATTTCAAAATAAATAATAATTAAGCTGAAAAATATAAACATACTAAATTATTGTGCATTTTAAACTCTGACCTGCTTCTTAAACTGAGGGAACTTAGGTAGCCGAGTAGAATTCCCTCCATCTCGTTGTCTTCTACGGGATGAGCTACTGGCACTCTTACACAGAAGGGGTTCAGGAGAGAGTGACGAGAGGAAAGAGGTCAAGTACATGGTGATGGAAGGAGACCAGACTTTAGGTGGTGAGCACACAATGGAGTGAGTACACAGGAACTGTATGATGAAGCTGTACACGGAAACTCACACAATGTGATGAACCAATGCTACCCCAGTAAGAGTAACCGAATTAAAAATGAGCAGGGTCGCCAGTCTTTAAAGATGGTCCCAATGAACCACACGTCCTGCTATTCACCACAGTGCAGCCCTTCCACAAGGAACCCTGGCTGGTCCTGTGGAACCAGTCGGGTATGGTAACAGTGGCAGTGAGCGACCTCTAGACTAGGTCAGAGAGCCTGGAGGCTTCTTACCACAACTGCTGCAAGTCGACGACCACGTCAGAAATCAGGCCGCCCTGTGACTATGGTGTTGTGAGAGAGCCCAAGCTGGCCATGAGAAAAGGACACGTGAAGACAAAGTCAACTCTCATGTGTTGCAGACATCCTAGCCCAGGCGCCAAACACGTGGGTGGGGAAGCCGTACCCTTCTCCTGGCACTAAGCCTTCAAATGACTGGGGCCCCCAGCGGCGTGTGACTGCAGTCCTCTGGGGGCTTCGGCACAGAAGCGGCCAGCTGAGCCCAGTCAACAGGACTACGTGACATACAAATAGTCATTTTTGAGCTAAATTTGGTGTGATTTTTCACATAGTAATAGATAGCCAAAATATACAGTATGAAGAGAAAAGATGAGATTTAAAACAGAACAAGATGCTTGAGAGAAAGTAAATGAAAATGAGAAGTTACAGAAAAATAACATGTGTTTAAAGTGGAATATACTAAAAATTTCCTATTTGGATTCAAGGGCTGATCTAGAAAATTTTACTGGATATAATGTAAAAGGAATTAATTATCTATACTCTAAATAGTTCAAATACATTATGTTAAAATAAATTTACTGAGAGTCAAATGGAGTTTGGGGGGAAAAAAGTTCATTAAAAATCCCACACAAACAGATGTCAAAAGTGGTTTCCACTGAAGTCAGCACTTACTCAATTGCGTTTCTTCTGCCCTCGCCTTCATTTTTCCATGAATTAAACTGAGCGCAAACGTGCCATTGATCTGGTTGGCCGAGTGAATCAGCGTGGCTTTGCATTTTCTCCTGTTGCTACCTTGTAACAAGAGATAATAGCTGGAATACTCTCCTTTCACTTCAACATCTGGAACTAAACAAAAACAGTCATCTTGTTAAGTATGTGACAATTCGGCACGCAGCATGGCGGAAACATACATCGAATATAATGACAGCTGTGTTGTTCTAAAACGACCTGTTATCCAGTACATTTGGGGCTAGCCAGTCGTTCATTTAACTGAAAAAGCTACTAAAATCAGAGAATAAAAGGAAAAAAAGAAAATCAGAGAATCGTAACAAAAAGATACAAAGCATAAACACTTTAATTTCACTTGGAAACTTCTGATGTAGCTCACTGGAGTTCCATGATATTTCCGACCCACACTCATAATGTATCAACCACTGTTTCTAGCTTCCATTCTTTAAAGGGGAATAAACTGACCCCTGCGGACACGCACAACTGGACGGGTGGGGACAGAAGTGTACAGATGTATTTAAGAGTAGCTTTCTGCTCTTTGCAGTGGACACCCCTAATGTATTTTTACAGAGGGAATGGAGAGCATTCATTAATCTGGCATGCCAGTTACGTGAAGGTCAGTTACGACAGCTTCTAGTATATTTTAAAAACAAATCAAGCGAGGGTTATCGTGAAGGTCGAAGAAAAACTGTGAAGCCTTTGAGAGCAAAAATAGAAGCAGAGTCCTTTTTGTTGAAGATGGTGAATTGGACATAAGCATTTATTTTCACTCTCTCCTGAAACTCCATGAGGTGAAAATAAAGAGAATTTTAAAATAGCATAAATCTACAAGGACTAATATCTGAAAGAAGAGAACAGCAACTAAATTTTGAAAGTAGGAAAGCGGATGAACAATTGGTAACAGGCTTAGCCTCTCAGATGCTAAAGACGCTGAGAAAAACAGAGGTGAACGCTTAGAAGCAAAACAATTTATACTACAACCCGACGAGAGACTCTGGGATGGTGGCCCCAGATGGCACTGGATTCAAAATGAAGGTGAAATAAAAAGTCAAGTTGAAAGCCTGTTTGAGAAGCAGTGTGGCTTCCTCATTCCTCTTTATTCTGTTCAGGTAAATGATTGTCCTTTCCCCAGCCCAGAGGACTAGTGGTTTGTTCTCTGGAGAAAGCAATACTAGATGTCTCTGGCTGAGGAATATAAACACACAGAGCTCAGAGCCGGAGCAGAGTATCAGCGGACTAAGTAAATGCCTCTGTACCGAACACTGAGACCTTTTCTTCACCTACATAACTTCCAGAATTTTGGAAGCCAGAGCGCAGAACCGAGTCTTCTTTTGGAAATGTGGTCCGTCCTAGAGGACAGACTAAAGCATCCAAATATTGGGGATCACCCAATGTAATGTTGCAGTGAGATCACCCTAAAATGAAGATCCCAGTCAACAAGCTCTACCCATGCACCCAAATTTTCCAATCAGCTTTCTGGTACTGTCTCTTAAATTCTGAGCAGACAGCCAACCACTGTCTTTACTATGAAAGCTAGATGCCAAAATAAACAGAAAAAGAGTGACTCATTTTTTTTTTAAATCACAAAGACAAACACAAACAAATCAGATCACTAAAATCCTGAGATTATATTGCATCTACAAAATAAGAACAGAAAATTACAAGAAAAGGACATTAACTTTGAAGAGCTCATGGAAATTAAAATTTAGAAAGCAGATAGATAGATTTCAATTGATAAGGTTCAGCAAATCTATCAGAAAGTAGAGTAAAAAGACAAAAAATAAAGGAAAACAGGAGAGAAAGATGTGGAGAGAGAGACCCAAACCAGGAGAAATAACATAAAACAGGACTAACACAAGAGAGAACATTAGAAGATGGAGGAAAGGAAATTATCAACAAAATAATTATAACAACACTGCCCCAATAAAAAGACAAGCTTCCAGGCACGCTAGTGCCCAATATAAGAATAAAAATAGACCTACCAAGGTGCATCATCATGAAAATTCAAAAGAACAGGACCAAGAAGTTGATTTTATAAAATGCCAGAGAAAATGCATGTTTCTTATTTTAAAAAAAAAGAGTGAGAACGGCACAGCACCAAAACTGAAGGACAGTGGACGAGGACCCCAAAGCTCCTGGACACACTAAGGAAGAGCCTGCTGTGAGTTTACGACAGGGCTTTATTTCACAGATATGAGCATACTGTGGGGTAAAGCCTATCCCCCAACAAAAAGTTTTTGCAACCAGCTTGTATTAGAGATAGTAATTCTACTCATAAACATCGATCTTAGAAAAGGAATTTAGAAAATGGTTTATTACATAGCAAAAGCTTGTTACCAGTTGTATTTGAAACTAATGTTTGCCAAGAGTTACAGTGACCTTAATTCATTTACCAATTTAGCACTTTGCCAAGTGAAGTTATGTGTCTCTTCAATCCATGCCATCCTTCTCACATTTATTTAAATCCCGTTTCCTATATTAAAATTTTAATCACTGAAGCCTTACTTTCCTTAAAAGAAAAATATTTTACAGAACTCCCCTTACTATAAAAACTATGCAGTCATTTAAAAAATGTTCCAGATATAGCAGGTGTTAACTGAAGACTTATTAAATAATTTTTATGTAAACAGAGAGTAACAGATTTATAATTAGCAATAACTACTCAATTCTCACAGCCCTTCCTAAAGAAATAAGGGGAAATGATTACAATACAAAATTCCTTTCCATTTTCATCCATTACTTTTATACCATCAACTTATAAGAGACTGATTGGCTTGCACGCCC
>VMDR010014779.1:0-23094 GCA_007922815.1 Macrotus californicus | reverse complement strand
AAGATTTCACTACACCTCAAATGCAGAACACCTATGAAGCAGAGGAATGTTGGCTTTTTAAACAGAAGCAGATTAAAAAAAAAAGATGCAGGACTCCTTCAGTTCTTCACTAGTCTTAGAAAAACTTTCCAGAATACTGCTTCACACTATAAAAAAGAAAAAATATCTTGCATTAGAATCCTTCAACATCTGCATACTGCTTCACACTATAAAAGAAAAGAAAAAAAAGTACGAATTAGAATTTTTGTTTGTAACATCTTAATCAACATTAAGACAATTTTCAATGCTAAATTAAAGTAAGCATGTCCAGTATAATTAGAAATAAGAATTAAAACATTAGCAGTTACAAATTAGAGCAATGTAAAATTAAAAAAAAAAATTAAAAGATTAATAGTGAACCAGACATTAGTAGAGAAGAATTAAGAAAATGAAATCAAAAGTTAATAGTTGGTAGAAAAGACAAGAAATGCCAGTTAGGTGTGAAATGCTGCATTTTACAGCACCAATCATTTGTCCTGTAGAGGCATGGCCTGTGCCATATGGCAGACTGTGATTTGTTGTCGATTTAGTTATCTAAAAACAACAAAATCACTAGTCTTCCACACAGAACTAGACCAACATCCATTGAATCTTCTATATTTTCTACAGGCTCTGTATAATTTATAACAAGTGGTTTTGGCAGCAGTTTTCACCAGAGAAATGAGAAGTTTGCTTGGTTAAGGCTTCTTCCAGCAAGATTAGTATTGAATGTCTCCGTTTTTAGTAAGAAAGCAGAAGAAAATTAAAGCAAAGCTATTAGAATGTTTAGAAGTTAGGTCCCCAAAAGGTTGAGACACCATGGCTTCTAAAAAGAAAAACCAATTGAGAAGAAAAGCTTTGTAAAGTTTTAGTATGTGCAAGCTAACGTAAAGGTAAACTCAAACTGACCTGTTCTGCAGCAAATACTGTGCATTCTGTATCTGGTCCTGTGTTCCTGTAATGGTAATGATCCGATCTTCGGACCCTTCTAAAGGCTCATCAATTTTGATCGAAGCTCCTGACTCATGACGAATTTGTTTAATCCTCTGACCACCTTTGCCAATAATAGATCCAGCCAACTGAAAAAAATTTTCAGAAACAAGTGTTTATGATATACTTCAACAGAAACCACACAAGCTGTATTTTTAATGACCTTCACAAGAGTATTAAAACTTTGTACATTTACTTATTCAGAATTTTAATGCTCTCTAATCAGTCAAGATTTTGATTACAACATTTACACTTCAGCATTTCCTTAATAAATGAAATCAAGGACTCAAAAACCTCTAACTCCTTTTGATAGTACTGGACATCACAACACATCTTAAACCAGAGAATGCCACACTTCACTAAGTCCTTAAAAACACAATTTTAACCCTAAAATAGAATACTTTTGTTAAACCTTTTACTGTAATTTAGGGAACTTGAAATAACTCATTAAATGTTCCTTGTAATACAGTAAAGATACTTACATCTTTGGGAATAGTTACTTGTGTAGTAATAATAGGTCCACCAAGATCACCATATGAGCCACGACCCCCTGCATAGGAATAATCTGATTTAAATAATGAGTATTAAGTTCATTTAGAAAGCATGAAATAATGTTTGATTTCACAAAGGGGAAAAACTTACCATATCCGGAGCCACCCTAAAAATGGGAAGAAAAAAAAAAATTACTTTGACTTTAAGACTATTTGCAGATACTTTAATATTCCTAAAACCCCTCAGTTTAGGAAACCAAAGTCCTCCCCTATCTTCCCTAGTAAGTATACATTCAGAAGACAATCCTTAGAGCAAGAAACCACTCAGATATACAGCATTTAAAGAACACAAATATTAATATATTAATAAGGGAAAGAAGACACTTATTGGTGATTAGCCCAACATCATAATCATTACTGACATGAATGCAAACCACCATGATACTCAACCTGTGGTTCATAAGCCATCTGCCATTCTGAAGGGCTCCACGTATCTATTGCAGAGTCCCAAGTTTCATCAGCACTGAAACCAACCTGTGTTAAGAGAAAGAACTATTAACATGAACCTGGCACTGTATTTTTGTCATAGAGCTGTTTTTATATGCCTGATTTCTATTCTGTTACTAAAATATATAAATTGGCAACAATCATACATTTTGGGTAATAACAATGTCTTAATAATCAGTCTAGCCAACAACCAAAATGATGCAACCTATGTAAGGAAGTCCATTTTTAAGACAATTTTTCAATTAACAGTTTCCTGGAACAAAATGTTAACTACACCCGATTTTAAGATCGCTAGTGCCCTTAACTATAACGTTGACGACAAATGAAAATTCTTACCATGCCATCGTAACGATCTCCGGGTCTTCCTCTTCTGTCATAGGCCATTAGATCTCTGCAAGAATAGTGCTGGTTGTAATGTCACACACATCAAATAAAATCTCCCCTACCAACCCTGCTAAAATGCAGCCTCCTGTATTTAATATGTAGATAAAAAGAACTTACCCTCCTCTAGGTGGTGGTGGTGGTGGAAGAGGAAGATTCCGTGCTCTGCTCCCACCCCGGCCACCTCGACCAGGAGGAGGTGGAGGAGGTCCTCTCCGAGGGCTCATATCATCATAATCTCTTCTAGATGGAGGCATTGGACGCCCACCCCGACCAGGAGGCATTCTGTCAAAACCACCTCTTCCCCGCATGGGAAATCCCACAGGACGTCCACGGCGGTCATCAAACATCATTGTAAAGCCACCATAATCATAGGTTTCATCGTAAAAGTTGGGATCATAAGGCTGTGCACGTCCTTTGATGGGAGACTAAAACAAAAACATAAGCCGTATTACAGACCAAACAAAAATAGCCTTGGTTTATCACCAACCACTCTTCTTACAAAATATTTAAAGTCCCCTCCTTATTTCTCCTAGCAGGCACTTCAGACAAAACAAGAAAATAGGCAAAGATATAGCAGGAAGGAAAGGAAGGGGTGGGGGGGAGCAACATGTGAGTCCAAACAAAAAGTGAGTGTTACTGCTTGTGGGGGAAAAATTAGCAACTTACTATTTTTATCCTAATCTCAGGCATTTTAGAAACACCATTTATAGTTCACAGTGGAACCTACGATGTAACCGTTCTGAGGGATTAAGGGATCACTCTCTTCAGTGAGCCTGTAACCCATACTGAGGCTGTAAATTGGGAACCTGGGCAATGTAGTACTACTATAGAAACTTCCTTTGAAGGACTAAAGGTTGTAACATTCTCATTAGCAATCAAGTGATCATTCTCTACACTCTCCCAATTATTTCTAAATTACAGTGACAACTAAAGACAGGTGATAAAGAATTGCTAGGAAAAAGGACAAGACTACGTCTAAACATTCTGAAACTGCTTTTGACATCTTTGTGTTTCATAAAGTGAAATGTATATTCTGAAGGTACCTCTGATATGAGATCAAGGATGATCTTTATGCATTCTACAACCCTGTCAGGTTTTCCTCCAATAAGCACGACTCTGTCAGTGGAATGAGGACAGCATTCCTGGAAAAGCTTGATTGTTGTCTGAGTGTTCTGTAATAAGTTAAAAAAAAAAAAAAAGCATTAATTAATCAAAACAAATAATAAAAAAAATGCACTAATGAGGCTAGGAAACCTGGCAAGGTTCAGATACACTTACATTTGCCTTAAGTTAACCTGCCCCCCTCCTATCTTGTTAGTAACTCTAGGTCTTTTCATTGGCATAAAATTTTTTGGCAAAGTAACATGGGTCAGGCCTTATTGTGGTATTTTGATAGCAAACTAAGCATAGAAGTGGTGAGGAACCTCAGGGAAGAAACTCAGAAGGGTGAGAGAAGCCCACTGAACCAAGTCTATATGAAAAACTATTTTCTAGTAATGTTAACAGGAGAAAATAAAATGGTGCCTTTACCTCTCTAAGTTCTTTGATTTTAGCACCTTTGACCCCAATAATTCCTCCTGCCAGACTCTGATGAATCAACAGTCTCAATTCGCAGTCAAAGTCGCTTCCTTTATAGTGTTGGTACTGCAGAGGGAGAGTTATAAAATTTTAGTTCCAAATTAAAGATCCCCCAAATAACGCACACTTATCTGCTATAAGCATAACATACTGTTGCAGTGAGCAACCTGAATTTTTATTTCAATAACTTTACCAGTTATGTGCTTATTATCCTCAATAGCCAGGCCCAAAAAGGACATTCTGCACCACCTTAAAAAACTATTTTATTTTCAGGTCCTGCAACACCATACCCACACTGCAGCCATTTAGCATGTCGCTGTTACCACAATATTATTATTAACATTCAAATAACACCATAATATAAATGACTGCAAAGCACTTTGCAAATGTAGTTAATTCCCACTGCAGCATGGAGCAGGGTCAACAGTGAGTTGTAAGACCATTCACTTATCATGTTTTCAAGCCTTTTTCTATAGAGACGGGAAAAGCACACCATGTTAAAAATAAAATTGATCCTATGGGCCAGGCTCCATACTTCAGTGGGGTTCAATGGCACTATGACATACATTTAAGCATTCCACAGCATCAGATTCGAGCGGGAGCTGGCTGGTTGCAGTGGGTGATGGCAACTGCAGGCCCTGAAAGTAGAAAAATAAGAGTAATAGGTTAAGTGTCTAGTGTGATCAGGCTATTGTCGCATATATTGGTAAAGCTACTACAACATATTTCACATCTACATCATTAAATAATGAGAAACTGCTAATCTGCACTAACATACGTTTTTTTCTGTACACACTTATTACAGAATTAAAATATCCTCAAACTTTTCAAATATATCCCTTCCTTGCATATTCCTACAACCAATATTAAAAAAAAACAAACAAACAAACAAAAAAAACTTCTATGAAACTAAAGCCCATAAAGTCTATGCTAAACCCATGGGAATACACGACCACAAATAGTTCCTAATTACTCCAGAGTGGCCAGACTGCATTTTAAAACAAATTATGATCACAGTAACCCTGTATTCTATGGAGCAGGTTGTACAATAATGCTGCTACAAACTATTTTACCCCCTGCCTCTCCACCTCCCCCATTATGACCCAATAAAAAATACTTTAAACACCCTCCCCCATCAATTGGCAAATACATAAAAAAAGAGCCTACCTCTTCCAAGGTAGGGATGATTTTCTTCAGAATTTCTCCAATTGTTTCAATATCAGCACTGATACTCAATATGCTGTCAAACATCACAAATACCAGATAGTACAAAAAAGATGGAAAAGAAAAATGAGTTTTGTGTTTATCACTAGTCATACAAACTTTTACAGAGAAGTAACATTCCATTTTTTAATACTCCCCATTTAAAGTAGCCTATGTATAGATTTAACACATGCATTTTTGTTTTATGCCCAATACAGACATGGTAACAGTATTAGGAGACTTGCAGAGAGACAGAGAGAATGGGCTCTTGGAAGGGCTCAGATTAAGTGGGCAATAAATTGACCAGAACTGAAGCAGAGTTGAATATTTATGTTCCCCGCCACCACTAAGTTAATTAAGGATACCCTTGCCGTTACATTGGTAAAACTGGCACACCTTCTCTTAGGCAAAGTGGGGGAATATGCAAGTGGTGAACATTATACTTGGAGTAAGGTTATGGATATACCAGTTAGAAATTAGATCACTAATGGGCTCTGCAAGAAAACAAATACAAATGCAAGACAAAACAAAGACAATACAAATGAGAAGTGAAGGAAAGTGAACCAGAGTTAGCATTTCATCAGAAAAAATTATGAACAGGCAATGTTGGGAAGCAAGGTGGGCCACAAAGACAGAGCGAGAGACTATTTTGGTAACAATTTGATTTACAATGCAGCAAATATGCAACACTTGAAGCTGTGCTCCTTCCATCGAAATAAAATTAGTGGATCGTTTGGGTGGGCAACTCACGGTAAAAGTTCAGTGACAAAAAGACTTAATGGGGAAAATAAGACAGAAACTTGAAAAACAATACACCGTCTAAAGGGGATACTATTTAATTATATAAAAGGCAGGTAATAAAATACATTTCTCTCTTTCTAATCAGGCAGTGAGGCATAAACTGTTGGGACATACCGCTCGGGGCCACTGCTGTCTGGGACTGAAACACTGGCATTGTACTGCATTGGTCATTGGCGTTCGTGGATGTTGGCATTGGGCATGGGCATTCAATCAGAAGTTGTCAAGTATGGTACCCGTTTGGCAACGAGCACATTTTTGGGCATAGCCAACCAGGGTTTTCACATGGGCGTTCAGGGGCGGATGGGCCAACGTCATGGTGGGCAACGCAGGGGTAAGTCGATCCAGTACATGGGCAACGGAGATATATGGCCAAAAAAACAAGGAGAGGGAAAAGGGGGAAAAGCAATAAATTTTAATTTAATACAAACTATACTCATACTCTCAATTAATGAAACAAGTTTAAGTTGCTCTGAAGACTAACACAATAATGGACTTCTCTATATCTGACTGTGGCTTAACATTTAAGGACCTTAAATGATGGTACTAGCTATTAAAAAAAAAAACAAAACAAAAAAAAAAAAACAAACGATGTTTCAGTAGCAGGCTGGCTCATGAGGGTAGACACAAAACCTGTCATGACTCAGTTTACTGAAGTTCTTGAGGAAACGGGGAAATTAATAACCCAGATAATTATACAGAACATCTGGATTAAGAGGAGAGAGGTTTATAAAAGACAAAACAAAAATTCCCACATAATCAAAAACCCTAAAAAGACTAGTTGGTTTCCTGGAGGTTTAAAACACATCCCTAGATCCTAATAGGCAAGTTTGCAAAATTTTAAACAAATTTTCAAGTTCAGTTTACAGTAATCAAGAGGAACACACAAAGATCTGCGACCAAGAGAGAAATGAAATACTACCAAATAAGTATTTAACACAAAGTTATTATTTGCCTCAATTTTAGCAAGAAAAACATTAAGAGCGTGTTCACTATGAGAAAAAATTTAAAAGGAATTTAGGTGTAGCCAAGCCCTATAAATATGCGCATGTCTAGTGATACCAACATTTAATGTGTCTAATCACAAGAGTCAACCCACTATAAAATACGAAGACTCAAACAAATCACTGGTACTGACAAAAGGTTTCCCAATCTTAAAGATTAAGTGCCTATTCTCTTCTTTACCCATATTTAAATCATGCAAGCTTAACATTAATTTGTTTGTGTTCCATGTGTAAGCTGTTAAAGAACAGATGGACGATTAAAAAAGGAAATAAAAATTTGAGTTTAATCAGCCACCTGCAATGGTTTTCAGTAACACTGTAATTGATTCACACACAGGAAATGGTGCAATTAAGGGTTTTTACACTGTCGTTATTGTTATTTCTAATTAAGATGTTATCTTGCTTGAAGTGAATAATTTGGTGGAAAGTTATTAGAAAGTGAAGAGGTTTAATATAGATTCCCCCCCACCCAACACAAACTGTTAAACCAGGAATGGCAAACCTTGAAATTATCTATGCAATCAATGATTACACATGGCTGGTATCTAGACTATTAAATGATTTCTATGATGCAACTCCTTAAATTTCTACAAACTGAAGCTGCTTGTGTAGTTTGAACTCTTTAATACTTACGTCTGTACGCAGAGCCTTAATATTCTTGCCTCCTTTTCCAATCACTGCCCCAGCATTCTGAAGAAGGTAAAAAGAAATTAATTTTGCCTTTTCCTTTCTCTTGTGCTCTCAAGCTTTAACCAAAAACCAACCCCCCCCCTCTTTTTCTTACAGGGGTGGAAATTTATGAGGATATCAGAATCAAGTTCAAAACAAAACAAAACACCAAATGTCTAATGGTGCTTTTACAGCTCTAACAACCAAGGACAGAGCTTTGGAATATTCAGAATGTAAGAATACACTGAATATAAAACTTAAGCACTTATTAGTTGTATAGTAACCCATTTGTAAAACAATTAAATAATTTAAGTACAAGCTACTTTCACATTGTGACCTGATATTACTAAGTAAATTTATTTTCTAATAAATTTACATCGTAATCAAAACCCATTTAGGCTGTTAAGAATCACCTATACCTTTCTCCTCGTCTGACTTGTAAGTGGCTCAATATATTAAGGAATTTCATTTTAATTGTTAGCCAAACATAAACACCAAACCAAAAACCAAATCAAACACCCCCCCCCAAAGTCTCCATACAGCCTCCAAGTCCCTCCACAGTCACACACACACACATCTTTTAAATTTTTCAATCTTTAAGGCTTTGAAGGCTTCCCAGGCTAACCAGAAGTTATCTTAATTTCTACCTGAGTAAGAGCCATTTTCTAATTTTCAGGAAGAATAAAATACCTTGCTCTGAAGCAGAATGCGTAATTCCACCATCTCATCAGTGTTTCTAGATCTTTTAAAAGCTTGTTCCTCTTCCATGTCTTCTGCAGGGCGTTTACCTAGAAATTAACAGTTCAAATTTCAAAGAAAGCACCAGCATCTTCAAGAAAAGGCATTGTTAATTGTATTTGTTTTAATGTTAATAGGTTAAATTAAAGCAACTACATTCTGTTTGAAGAGATTTGTTGCTAATTGCAAGTTTGTTTAAAAAAGCCCTAAAGGCATTCATATTCTTGGACTTTTAAATGTAGATCAAAGCATGCTCCCTCTTTCAGTAACATTTTCTAAACACAAGATGCTGTGACAAAATACTTCAACTGATCAGAAATTTCAAAATGCAAGAAAAAAATTTTTGTATTGGTTTTGTCTTAGTTTAGTTACCTATGGCAAGCAAGGGTTACTTTTGGTTCATAAATACAAGCCAAGAATTAACTTACACCGATGTCTGAGCACACACAGTCATTAACAAAAACAAAATGAACAGAAATGTCCTCTCACCAAATTCACCATTGGTTTCAGTGTTGGGGAAGGTTTCCTCTGGCTGTTCAGTTTCCATTTTCTTGGATTATATTGAACACCAATCTGTTTAAAAAAATAAAGAGGCTAGTACATCTGACTTATTGGAAAATAAGCTATGCATGTTGCTAAATATTAAAAAAAGCAAAGAACTCTGCTTCTAGAACGTACCAATTATATATCCTTGCAGAGAAGAACTGAAGTGTTCTGGGCGGGACCAACTGACACCCTACTGCTGCAGTAGCCTAAAAAACCAACATAAATCAGTTTTGCCTTTGGGTTGCCAATTACTGGATACTAACAAACACTGATTTGAACACAACAAACTAAGGAGCTAGTTCTAAAACTTGTTTCATTTTAGGGTCTTAAAACCTCAAATGATTGCCTTAAAAACCCAGATCTAGTCCCACCACAGAAACTAGTTATTTTATATGATAAATACAGGTAAGACCAAAGGCACAACAGCCCAAGAACCTCAATCCTCCCTCCAAAGTTTAATTTATATAAAAGTATAAAACAAACTAGTTTTATATTAAAATTTAAATTGTTTTGGGGTTTCTTTTTATCGGGACTTGAAATGTTATTTTCTAAAACCTCGAAAGTTCCCAAATATAAAGGCAAATGTAAACCATGTTCATAATCAAATCAATCTACTTAAGGAATAAATCTCAGAACCTGATTTAAAGCAAACCCAAACTGCCAGTACTATTCGGTTATTCAAGAATTAATGCAACCCTCGAACACTAGCAAGATATTTAACACTAGATTAAAAAGGGTATAACCTAACAATTACCCCTTTACAACCAGATTGGTGATAGGACTGCGCACAGTCCCTCTCAGTACTGGCATAAACTGACGACATGTGGCCCCTGCTTAAAAAGGGGGGGGGATATAGCCAGATAGTCTAGCGCTTCCAAAAAGGGGCGACATTTATGCCTCCCATTCTTCCTTCAAGTTTGTCGATAAACCACTTTTCCAACGACTAACTGAAGCACTCTCCTTCGGGCCCATCACTCAAATACTGAGGTGTGGCAAAATATTTGGATAAAGGAGTTTAAAGACAAACAGGAGTCTGAAGAACAAGACGTTGCTACGGTCCTATCACCATTCCCCAGAACGCAAAAATCGCTAAGTATGCGCGCGACCAGCCGAGGCAACATGCATTCCCCTCCCCCACGCGCGATACCAGAATCGGCAAGAGCCGCGTAACGAGAGTTGAAAAAGCCACGGGCGAGAGCAGAAGCGCCGCCACTCTCCTGGATCCGACAGGAAATGGCGGCCCGTGTAATGGCGACTACGTGCTACTAGGCGGAGCCGGGAGCCGACCCCCTCCCCCACCCACCACGCGGTCCCGCGATCTCAGCCCCCGCACCCTCCCCCCACCGCGGGAGAGACAAAGCAACGGAGGCAGCCCCGACCGTTCGACCTCTCCCGCTCCAGCTCCGAGCCCCGGCCGGGTCAGCGAGAGTGCGGCGGGACCCACACAAAAGACGGCGTTCTCTGCCGCCCTGGGGTCCCGCTCGCAGGCCTCCCACACCCCGCCCCCGCAATAAATCCTAGTCCCGAAGACTGAGAACTACAGCTCATCCAACAGGCACATGCCTCGCAATGTCCCAAAGCCTCTAGTACCACAACGAGGACTGCGGATATACGCTCAGGGAAATGGCGGAGGTGGGGGGAGGGGAACCGGGCAACGTTCCCTCCCTGAGAATCAGCCAAACAAGCAGCCCTCAAACACCTCCCTCAAGTGCCAAAATGCGCCTCCGACTCTCACTCTCACGCGCCGTTTGCCCAGCCCCGCTCCTCACCGCGCGAGGCCGCCGTCCCAATGCCGCCGCGCCGCCTCAACGGGTCAGAGAGAGAACGAGCCCAGGGCCCCGCCGCTCTCCCCCGCCTCCCGCGCTCTGCTACCCCGCCGCTGTACCCGATTGGCTGCTGGGGCTTCAGCCGTGGCGCCAGGGCGAAGCGATTGGTCTAAAGCCGCTTCCATCAACGTGCCGGAGGAGGCGACACCCCGCCTCCCGCCGGCGCCTCCCTTCAGGCTGCGAGGCCGCTGAAGGCCCGAGAAAAACCAGACTTAAAAAAAGTCAACGCAGCCTTTAGGGAGGTCAATCCCCTCCCTGCGTCCGTAATACCGAAGTTCCAATAACCCCAATTACCTATAGGCCGTAAACAAACGGAACGTAAGCAAGACGTTGAGGTTGGTGCAGCCGAGAAACAGAGGATAATGGCGTCCGCAGCACTTTCGCCTGGAGCGCCCTCCTCCTCTCCTGTTCGCGCACTCACTAGCTGGGGGAGGGGGGAAGCCTCTCGCGAGAACTAAGGGCTGCCTCGTTCACAGGCACAGGGAGGGGGCGGGGAAGAGGCGTTTTCGGGGCCGGGAGGAAACTTTTGGGTTTGGAGGAGGGGCGTGAGCGCGCGGGTAGTCGGGCGGGAAGGGGCAAAATAGGATTAGGGCGCGCGGCGTTTCGGTTCCTGTTTTCGGAGTCGCGCGGTCCGGGAACTGCTGTTGCGCGAGGGGAAGGCGAGATTCCCAGGTCGGTGCTAGGCCCAGACGAATGCCCCCGTCTCCACAGTCCACACCCGGGTCTCCCTTCCTCCCCGTACCCCATTCCCGCCCGGCTGCGGGGCGAGCTGCGGGTCGGTAAGTGCAGCCTGCTCCCCAGCCCGGCCCTCGCCGTGGAAACCCGCTATTTGTAACGGGCCGCAGCGCCCGGCAGGGTGGCCCCGGCGAGGGGCGCAGCTGGCGATCGGTACTGGCGAGATCCCGATGGACGCGGGCGGGTCCGCCGGATTGTGGTCGTGAACCGCGGAGCCTTGGAGAACTTGTTCCTACCTTGAGCCAGCACGCCCGGGAAACTCCGGGCTTCTCTACAGGGCTCTCTGTTATGAAGAGACCTTTCATTCTTTTCCTTTCTTTTCTCCTTTTCTTTTTGTTGATGGGGCCTGTGCTGCATTTTGTAGTGTCGTCGCTGCAATTTATCTGAAAAATTCCTGGAAGTACTATTACATTCATCCCAAATGAATGCAAGCATCAAAGTACATTTAGACAACCGCGTTCTAGTTTTCAACTCTTTAAAGAGCCTACCGTATATCAGGGTATGCGACAGTGATCAAAACATCAAAAACCTTGCCCCCCAGTGTTACCGTTTTTAGCGTATTCAAATTACAGTACTTGCTTTGTGTCTGGTGTTCTTAAGGCCCCTGTACTAAGCTTTGATTTCTTTTGTTAAGATCGTTCCGAATCGTCACAATTCCGGGAAATCGCCAGGCTTGATTGTACCCAGTTTTCACATCATGACCCTTCAACTCTCCAGTCTTCCTCCACAACCCCAAACTCACGTTGAAGGTTAAAGGTGTAATTTACACTTAAAGCTAAATCCACTATTAGCAGAATACACGTATATATGTGTATGTTTATAATGATAAATTTGTGCTGATTCATTACGTTGGAACCTGATTTCCCTCTTGAATAATTTGCAAAATAGATGTAATCAGCATTTTTTTTAAATGGCCACGACTCCGTCTATTCTTTAACTTTTACTTGCCAAATTTGGAAGAACTGAGCACTTCATGAAGAACCATTTAGGGGCCGGAAGGACAGTTAACAAATACTGTTAGGGCATAGTGTCTGGGATTGTGGAGTGTAAGGTCTCTCTTTAAGTGTTGATACAGTTTTTCTAATATGGTTCCCACCATGAAGAGTGCATTATAAGTCTTGTTGAGAGGTAAAACTTAACTCACGCTTTGGTTCTATGGTACATAGTGTTCAACCAAGGATCCATAAGCCTCATTTGGGCCTGGGCTGGGAAATTTAGATTGTAGAGATTAAATCTGCCAGTTAGGATTTGCAACGTTTAATTGAATCTGTCATTTAAAACCTGGGACATTTCACCAACACGAATAGGCACATACAGGGATAATGTACTAATGAATGAAGTTTTCTTTCAAACCAGTATTTTTATTGCAGCCATCATTTTCTGTGATGAGTGTAAGCCCTATCCAGGAGCTCCTTCCTCCCAATTTTAACGTCTTCTGACTGGACCCTAACTGGTAAAAGTTATTACCTTTCCTAGATGCCATTATTGGATGCTTTTTTTTTCATTATCTCTTACAATTCACTTTTTAAGTTTACTGTTTAAATTACAGGAAAAGTCTGTCTTCTCATCATCCTTTCATACTCTAGTGTTTTCAGCCAAACTATATTATTATACTTATGCTCATTCAAGGACTTGCCAACTTGACTGATACATTCAGTGGTTCCTGCTTTGAGTAATTGTATGATCCTTTTGCACTCCAAGTGAATTCAGAGCTAGTATTACTTAGGTTTGGGATTTACTTTATTTTTTTTTTTTTAAGATTTTATTTATTTATTTTTAGAGAGTGGGAAGAGAGGGAGAAGGCGGGAGAGAAATGTCAGTGTGTGGTTGCCTTTCGAGCACCCCCCACTGGGGACCTGGCTGGCAACCCAGGCATGTGCCCTGACTAGGAATCGAACCTTCGACCCTTTGGTTTGCAGGCCTGCACTCAATTCACTGAGCCACACAACAGCCAGGTGAGATTTACTTTAGATAAGCTAATATAATTGAGATTGTGCACTGCCCAGCTGGATGGTTATTTAAAATATTATAACTAACCTTTCCTGAATTCCCTACCATGTGCCAGATCTTGTACTAGCAGTTTAATGCTTATTATAGTTCTGTGGGTATGTTGTGGTTATCTTTGTTTTATGGATGAGGAAATTAAGACCATGTCTGAGGTCACATAGCAGAATTGGGATTCAGACTCCTAAACCTATTGTCTTTCTGTTCTTTATCTTACATTAGGTTGTGGAAGATCCACAAATAGCCCCACTGATTACTTCTTTCCGATTTCAGTCATTACATACAATTTTTCCCCCTAGTTTTCAGAGAGTACCTTCTAAAAATTTTGGGATTACCTTGAAGTCCTTCCAAATGAGTGAAAGCACAAATTACCTTTACTTTGTAGATGCAGATAGAGGAAACATGGAGTGATGATGATGTAAATGCTTGTTACTGCTTTTAAGTTTCAGTTATTGGTCGAATGCCATATATAACACCCAAAAGGATGGTACTTCTCTCTCTTTTTCTATTTTTTAAAAATTGAAATATGTGAGGCTGCCTAAAAATTAATTTATAAATTAAATATGCTTAAGTTTTAGTGGTGAGTGATAGAATTTTCCTACTCTCTTCTCTTTCTGCTCAGTTCTTGCAGTCAAGATCTATCTAGAATGTAGATTATTGTGGTCAGCCAAGTTTACCATGCACAAAATGTCAGTTTGCTAAAATTTTTTTCATGATTATAGAATTAGTGGGGATTAAGATATATGTAGTTTTATATGTGGTCTTTTTCCTACCAAAATAAAATATGAACATGTCATTAAATAGTCCTTAAAAATGTTTTTTAAAGATGCTGTTACCCTCCATTCCATAGATTGTTTCTGTTTTCTTTTTTTTCACGCTACAAAAACAATGATAAGCACTCTGGCACATACATTGTTGTCTACATTTCTGATTGTTTTCTTAAGATGAATTTTGGAAAGTAAAAGAAGTGGATCATATGGTATGAACGTTTCTTAAAGTACAATTTAAAAAGCATATACTTTTGAGGATTAGGGGCTGTTTTTTTGTGTATGAGCAGATGAGAGACCGTGCTGCCCTAGCTAACATCTCTGAGTTGCTTCTACCTGCAGTAACTATGGTTACTCAATTTCTTGAGAAAGGGAGGAATGAAAACCTTAGGAATTCTCTAAAGGAGGAGATGGAAGTAATAGAATTTACTGAATTATTAAGGGGTTCAGTTATTGAAACCCAGTGTAAACATTATAATATAGATTCCATGTGATAATAACCTTTTCCATTTGATTAAACATTTTAATCTTTCTTTGTAACCTATAGGAAAAATAATTCTATTATACAATAGAATTTTTTATTACATCTGTTATTACATGCAGTTGTGGGGAGATCAATATACCTTCCACTTTGTTGTTAAATGAAGAATTCTGTGTAACAAATGTTCATTTAGCAGTTTTTTCCCCCAGTTCTTGACTTTTTTGTAAAATATTTTATATTAGCTGTAGTTGAGTTAATATCACGATGTTAAATATCTCAACACATTTTTAAAAAGGTTTGGTTATCTTTTGGGGTTTTAGTCATTGGAATTTTTTTTTTTTTTGCCTAGTTTTGATAATATTATTATAAAATTATAGGATGTAGTTAGCTCCAGAAGTGGAGATTCAAATTGTAGAGGGTAGTACTTGGAGTGAATTATTAATTAGTACTGCCACACATTAATAGAACAATTTAGATATGGTTTAGTTGAGCAGTGTTTCTCAGATTTTGTCCCAACTGTCTTTTTGAAAGTTTTGTCACTTGCCATGATAACAGCACAAACAAGTGCATGTTTGAGATAAATAAAAAAATTAAAAAATAAATGCATACAGAAGCCTTAAAATATCTGTTATGTTTTTGAAAATTTAAAACTGTGTTTTTGTAGAGTTACAATGAAGGAAAAGTATTACTTAACCATAATGTTAGTGTTTTGAAGCTGTCATAAAGACAGGTGCAATAGGTGATGCTGAATTTTTCTTTCACTTGATTTTATAAGTCAAATAATTCGGAATGCACTAGGTGAGCTTATTGTTTAAATGAGATCTGAGAAGTCTTTATTTTAATAGTGTGCTCTTATAGAATAGCCATTTATAAGTAAGTTTCACATGTAAGTGGGTTTTCTATATAAAAGGGGACTGGTGGTACTACTATATTCTCTTTCCATTTAAGTCAACAGGGTCTAGAAAAAATAGGAATGGAGATTAGCAGAATTTATGTTCTATTTCTAGGTCTTCTACTAGGTATGGTCTTTGTCTCTTAATCTTTATGCCTCAATTTCATTCTCTCAAGTAGATGACAATACCTACCTACTGTAAGTTATTATTTTGAAATTTAGCTTATAACTGCAGATGTAACAGTATTTTGCAAAAAGTTGAAAGTTTTACAAGTAAGATATTTTAATTTTTATTTTCAGCCAACCCCTGTCTTTAATTCTGTGTTTATATAGCTGTACCTGCTGAGATTATAGGATTAATATCTGAAATTCATCCTTGTTCATTTAATTTTCTGTCTAGCCTTGACCTTTTCAATTCACAACTAATCTTTCTTCCTTTCTTACTGTTTTTTCCCTGGTCTTAGAGTATCAACAGTATTATATTATCTCCTAGTATTTAATAGATTCAGGTAGAAAATAGCATTTGTGTTATATGGTTGCTTGTAATTTAGAGATATATACTGTATCCAGAGTTATTTATAGTACAAAACATTGTGCAAACAACTAAATTGTTATTGGTGCTTTTATACTTGATACTTCACTTAAACAATTTTTAACTATTCGAAGTACTCTTTGTTCTGATTTCAGTTTACTTGCTGTCATCACATTACTACACCTTTGGAAATTATACTAAGGCCATTTTCCAATGCTGTGGTTTTTAAATTTTAGTGGAGGAAATAGGTGACTTACTAAATGAGCTCACCTAAGAGCATGGATTGGGTGTAATTTTTGAGGTTAAAAAAAATAGCACTTTGGAATCTTAGGTTATACAAGTATAGTTATTTCATCTAGATGTCTCTAAGGTGTGGCTTCATGGAATTGTGCTTGGAGGTTTTAACATACCTTTATTTTAATTAAACTCATTTTGATGTTACTCTGTTTTAGGTCTATCTTTTAAGGATACAGCCGGATTTGATTTATTCAATTTGAGAGTATCTTTTAACAGGTGAGTTGATCTATGTTCACTATGATTGCTAACATTTTTAGACTTATTTCTGTCATCTTACTTTCTGTTTATCGTACTTGCTTGCTCCTTTTGTACTTTCTGTTGGATTGTTTTCTTTTTTCTATCTTTTCCTCAGCAAGTTTGAAAGGTGGTTGGGATATTTCTATTCTTTTGGTATTTGTCTTCAGCTTTTACTGAAGTAAAATTCATAGCTTTTTGGTGTATAGTTCTATGAGTTTTGACAAACATATGGTCACATCACATCGGCATTACTATACTTTGCCGTGTATAATGTTCACCCATGGTTTTGGCCCAAACTTTCAGGAAAAAAATCTTTCATTTTAATTTTTAATTCAGTTTTTTATTTATTTATATTTAGAAACAGGACTGATTATCATATTCCAGGGTATTATTTTGTATACAGATATCATTATTGGTTTCTACAGTTACACTTCTAGTGTATAAGCATAAATCAGTAAAAGAATTCAAAACATATAGATACTGAATTAGTACTACTCATGTATAATATGCATCCTTGTTTTTCCCTCAAAAATTTGGGCAAAAAAGTATGCATTATAGACAGCAAAATATGTTACATAGTCTGTCTGGCTTCTTTCACTTAGTATGCCACGTTTGACATTATCTTAGTCTATTTGGGTTACTCTAACAAAATAGCATAAGCTGGGTGACATAAACAACAGAGATTGATTTCTCTGGAGGCTGGGAAGTCCAAGATCAAGGCAATGGCAGATTTGGTGGGTGTCTGGTGAGGACATATTTTCTGGTTCATGGGTGACCATCTTTTTACTGTAACCTTCCATGGTGGAAGGGGCAAGGTAGTTCTGTCGAGGGGGGCAGATCTCTTTTGTACGAGTTCCTAGCTCTTTTATGAGAGTACCACCTTCAGGCCTATCATGCCCCAAAGACCCCATCTCTTAATACCATCACATTGGGCATTAGGATTTCAACATATAAATTTGGAGGGGTGACACAGCCTATAGCAACGTTCCTCCATGTTATTGCATCTATTAGTAGTTTATTCATTTCAGTTATGGCTAGTTTTTCATTGTAATGCTGTAGCACAATTTGTCCACTCACTGTTTGAAAGAGATACGGGTTGTTTCCAAGTTTGGTGGTTATGAGTAAAGCTGCTATAAACATTTACATACAGGTTTTTAATGAGTGTAAATTTTTACTTTTCTTAAGTAAATACCTAGTAATATGGTTACTGGCTTATATGGTATAGGTGTATATTTAACTTTCTAAGAAAATGCTAATGTTTTTCTAAGCAGCTGCAAAATTGTTTTCCAAAGTGGCTCTGTTATTTTCCATTCCCACTAGTAAACATGAGAATTCCAGTACTGGTATTGTCAGTTACTTTTTATTTTAGCTATGATAATAGATGCATAGTTCATATTTTGCTTTGAATTTTGCATTTCCCTAATGTCTAATCATATCGAGCATCTTTTAATGTGTTTACTTACCATCTGCATATCTTTGGTGAAATGTCTATTCAAATCTTTTGCTCATTTTATTTCATTTTTTTAAAGATTTTATTTATTTATTTTTAGGGAGAGGGAAAGGGACCTCGCCCACAACCTGGGCATGTGCCCTGACCAGGAATCGAACTGGCGAGCTTTTGGTTTGCAGGCCAGTGCTCAATTCACTGAGCCATACCAGCCAGGGCTCTTTTGCTCATTTTAATATTAGTTTGGTTTTTAATTGAATTTTAGAATTCTTTATATATTCTGGATACAAGTCTTTTGTCCATTATGTGTTTATTGCAGCCTGCCTTGTCTTTTGTGTGTATGTGTGCTTGTCTTTATACCCTTTAAAAAAATTTTGTTTTAATTTATTGATTTGAGAGAGAGAAGAAGAGAGAAAGGAAGAGAGAAAGGAAGAGTAAGAGAAACAGAAACATCAATTTGTTGCTTCCTATGTGTCTGGAAGGAACCTGCAACCTGGCTGCATGGGGGACAATGTTCTAATCACCTGAGCCACCTGGCCAGGGCCCTAAACAGCACTTTAGCACTGTGCTGGGGGAGCCATTTTAAACAGTGGAATCATCAATAAAAATTCACAAAAGTACAAACAATGTGATACTCAATAGAGCATGAAATAAACACTTGGATAGGTTAACTCATTTATCAGGTGATAAAGTTTTTTTGCAGGTTCCTTGGCATTTTCTTTATAAACATTCATGTCATCTACAAATGGGATAATTTTATTTTTTCTTTTTATTCTCCTCTAAAACACATAACACAAATTTGCCCTCTTGGCAGTTTTTAAGTACACATTACAGTACTGTACAACAGATCTCTGGAATTTACTTATCCAGTAAATAAATTCTGTATTCGTTGAACAGCTTCTCTTCCTTCCCTCAGCCTCTGGCAACTACAATTCTACTTTATATTTTTATGAGTTTGAGTACTTTAGATACCTCATGTAAGTGGAATCATGCAGTATTTTTGTGATCAGCTTATCCCACATAGCGTGATGTCTTTAAGGTTCATTCATGTTGTAGCATATGACAGGATTTCTTTTCTTTTTTTTGAGGCTGAATAATATTCTTATGTGTATATGCCACATTTTCTTTACCTGTTCATCTGTTGATGGACATTTAGGTTGCTCCCACATCTTGTCTATTATGAGTAATTCTGCAGTGAACGTGGGTGTGCAAACATATTTTCGAGATTCTCTTCTCAGTTTTATTGGATATATACCCAGAAGTGGGATTGCTGGACTATATGATAGTTCTTTTTCATTTTTTGAGGAATCTTCCTAGTAGCTGCACCATTTTACAGTTCCTACCAACAGTGTTCAAGAGTTCCACAGTGGTACCTCATTGTGGTTTTGATTTGCATTTCTTTTTTGGTTGATGATGGTGAGTGTGTTTCTATAGCTTTTGGCCGTAGGTATATCTTTGTTGGAGAAATGGCTGTTCTAGTCCTTTGTCTATTTTAAATTTTTTTTTGGGGGGGGCAGTTATTGAGTTGAGTTCTGTACATATTCTGGATACCACTTATCAGAAATACGGTTGCAAATATGTCCTGCCTTCCTGTCGGTCACTTTTCGCTGCTGTTCCCTTCGCTGCAGAGTTCTTAAGTTTGATACTTAAGCCCTATTTGTCTCTTGCTTTTGTTACCTGTGCTTTTGTCATATCCAAGAAATCACTGACCATTGCAATATTATGAGTTTTTCTTCTACGTTTTCTTCTAGGAGTTTTATAGTTTCAGGTCTTAACATGTAGATCTTTAATCCATTTTGAGTTAAGTTTTGAATATGGTGTAAGGTAGGGGTCCATTCCTGCATGTGGAGATCCAGTTTTTCTAACACTTTTTTGTTGAAGAGACTATCCTTTCCCCATTGTGTCATCTTGGCACTCCTGTTGAAAATCATTTGATCTTATATATGTAGGTTTATTTTTGGACTCTATTCTGTTCCATTGGTCTATGTGTCTTTCTTAGTGCTATTTTTTTCTATTTTAATTTGTATACTTTTAATTTCTTTTTCTGTCTTATTGCACTGACAGTCTCCAGTACAATGTTGAAATGTTGAGAGTGGACATTTTTGCCTTATTCCTGATTGTAGGGGGAAAGCATTTTGTCTTTTATACCTTTACATTGTAAACATAAATACTCTTGTACTATTTTGTTCATTGCTAGCAGCAGAAATGAAAAACTCAGTAGAACACGTGAAAGTTAATAAGAAAATCTCCTCCCAAAATTAAACACCAGTATAAAGACATCAGTGGAACGTAGAAGATCAAAGAAAATAAAATTTTGTATTTATCATTTAAAATATCAGACTTTAAAGAATAGTTTTGAAAAATAGCAGCCTTCTGTCCTCATCCTTTGTCCCCTTTCCCCAGAGTCAACCACTTTAAACTTTTGTAGCCTGTCTTTTTCTGTCTTTATTTCTATAGCTCTGGAAGCAATGCAAATATTGAGACTTGACATTTCAGTATTAGTCTGTTGACTTTCACTACAGAGATGAGGGTTAAGCTCTTTTCCCCTTATCTTTCTTACCCCTCCCACCTTCACCCTCATACCTATTTGTCGATTTTGTTATTTTATCTCTGTA
Source organism: Macrotus californicus (assembly GCA_007922815.1). NCBI lineage: Eukaryota > Metazoa > Chordata > Mammalia > Chiroptera > Phyllostomidae > Macrotus > Macrotus californicus. The sequence goes on along the minus strand of VMDR010014779.1, from coordinate 2,335 downwards.
TAGCTATGTTAAAGTTTTTGCCAGATTAGTATTCAGAGTGTATGTTATGACTACGTGTTATTTACAACTAAGCCATGTAGCATACAAATACTACTTTTCTTTCCTGTTTTGTTTTCTTTTGAGTTCTTTTTCTTTTTTCCTCTTACTTTTCTGTATTTTTTCTTTAGTACAATTCCTAACTCCTCCAGTTAGTTAAATCTCTGTTGTACATATCAATGCTCCAGCCAACAGGTATAAACCAAGAATGAGAAAGACATAAAATCCTGGGTCTTACACAATTTCATCTTCTTGAAAAATAATTTCTCCTGAGGCCTTCTGGGCTCTTTGCCTTTACATCTTGCAAATACCTTTTACTTTGGTGTTTTGCCTCTCTTTTGTGTAAGGTTGAGAATATCATGCCTTCCTCTTTCTCGTTTTATTCCTCTATTATGTTAGAACACGTCCTGCATTACAAAAATTGTTTTGTATGTGCTGATCTGAAAATGTTTTTATTTCATTGTCATTCTTGATTAATACTTTCCTGGGTAGAGATTTATAGGTTGGAAATAATTCTCATTCAGAAATTTGACGGAATTGCTCATTTACTTTATGGCTTCCATTGAGAAGTCTAAAGCCATTTTCATTCCTGGAATTCTGAATGTGACCTATTTGTTGTTTGTTTTCCCTTTCTGGAAGCTTGCAGAACCTTCTTCCTGTTTTCTAAAATTTTATAAAGGTACGCTTTGTTAAAAGTCTATTTTTATTTATTGTGTTGGGCCCTTTAAATCTGGAAGCTTTTGTCTTTGTTATAAATTTTCCTAAATTTGTTTCTTTGATTATTTCCCCTTTAATTCCCCTTATTCCATTGATTTCTTTGTAGTGATGCTTTACTTTTCGGAAAGATTTTATTATCTTCCTTCATTCTACTGTTTTTCATTTCTGCGGTTGTATTTTAAGTTTCTAAGAGGTTTTTTTTTTTGCCCTATGAATATTCCTTGTTACAGCATTCTTATTTTATGAATATCATGTCTTTGCTCTCTGGGGATATTAATGATAGCTTTTTTGAAATTTTTGTCTCCCTTCATGGTCATTTCATTGCATTTTTTTCTCTTTGATGTGATTTCGTTTTAGAGGCTTTTCTCAGATATGTTGTCATAATGAAGAGTGGGAAACCAGAAAGAAAGCTGGTTGGAACTCCTGAGTGTGTTGATGTGGTCTCAGGAAGACCATTTAATTAGAGAACCTCTCATGCTAGTACATATTTCTAGGTCTGGGTGGTAGGATTATCCAGAGAAAGATTCTTTAGCCTCCTTCCTGGAGAGTGTAGGCCTAGTCACTGTTATTTCTTGGAGTTTTGTGGAGGAAGAGAGTAGCATGTGTTCAGCATTTAGTGTTTAACAATTAATTGGTCTAGTTTCAGTATTGTACCATCAACCGTGCTCTGGTGTCCCCCAGTCTAAAAAGCCTCTGATTTAGAAGGTAGAATTAGATATGGGATGAGGATGTCGCAATTAGTGTCTTAAAGAATCTCCTAATCAGTCATGTGTTTAGAGTGCCCTTTACTCCCAAACATATGTGGTATTGCCTTTTATGGGTTCTGGATTTTAAACCAGCCACCCTTAATCCCATCTTAGAATTCAGCTTTCAGATGTCTGCTTTCCAGCTTTTAAAATTTGTTGCCGTTGTTTCCTCTCCCATTTTCTTTGTTCTTAAGTGTTTTTTTTTTAATTTATTTTTATTTTATTTTAGAATGAGAGGGAGAGAGGAGGAAAACATCTTCCATGTGAGGTTGAAACATCAACCAGTTGCTTTCTGCATGCGCCCCGACTGGGGACAAAGCCCACAACCCAGGCATGTGCCCTGACTGGGAATTAAGCCAGTGACCCTTTGGTTTGCAGGGTGACACCCAACCAACTGAGCCACACTGGCCAGGGCTGTTCTAAGAGTTTTATGGACTTTTAAAAATCTGTTCTCTGTGGAGTGTCAGGAGGGATTATAAAGATGTGTGTTTTACCCTTATATATATAATTTTATATTTTTTCTATAAATTTCTAAACCTACTCAGAATCTCTATCTTCCTTGACAAAACAGGAATACCTAAACTTCCCTCTGAATTCTTTTTGTTTTTTCTACATTTTTACTGTCTCAAATTTTAGATCCAGCTTGCTGAATATTAAGATTTTTCTCGTTCTGTCCTTAATGTTTTGCCATGTGCCCTACTATGTTTACTTGTGGATTTTTAAAAATGCTGCTTAGTAGTATTGGGGTTTTCCAGCCTGGAGAATTATATCTTTCTTGACTTTCAGGACAATTGCAATATTATTTTTTATTTTCACTTTTACTTTTCCCTCCCCCC
>VMDR010014778.1:0-23097 GCA_007922815.1 Macrotus californicus | reverse complement strand
TGACATTTTTGGGGCTGGTGATGGAGAATATATTTAGTTATTCCACAGATAACACAGAAAGTAATCTAGTTAAGTTCAGCTAGCATTCAGCTATAGCACATTTTTTAGGTGCTTAGTGTGTGCCAGGCACTGTTCTAGGGGCTTTATACACACAAATCCATTTAATATAACTATCAAGCCTATTGGGTAGATATTTTTATAAATCCATATTACAGGTGGGGAAACTAAGTTATAGAAAGTTTAATTGACTAGCCCAAGGTCACATAGTTGGCCAGTGGAGCAGCTTGAGTTCCAACAATGACAACCTGAAGCCAGAGTTCACTTTCTAGCTCTGGAAGTTAAAGCGAAGATTAAGTGGGGAAGGGGATAACATGGGAAAGAAGGAGAAGGGTCATGTCAAGGAACATGAATAAAAAACCCAGAGACAAAGACAACAGGGGGAGGATTGAAAATGGGAATGGGAGGTGGATATGGCAGGGGATAGCAATGGGGGAAAAATGAGGACAACTATAATTGAACAATAATAAAATTTTAAAATAAAGACTAAAGTGGTTAACCTCATATAAAAGACTAGCGTGTACCCTCACATATAATAAGGTTTATTAAATGTTTCTTTACATTTATGACCGTTTCTCAGAATCCTTTTCCTCTCCTAGACCTAGAGATTTTAGAATGCCTCAGGGGTCTCTTCTGTACCTTCTCTTCTCTATCTACACATCCACCATGTGACCTTCTCCACTTTCAAACCCGTAAACACTATGTCTGTGCTGATGGCTCCTTTGAAGAAAAGAAAAATCACACTCCTCTTGTGTTTTTTCTCTACTCACACAGTGCTTCTGATACCAGATATGTGGGTTTTTCACTCATCCGGCAATTCTCTGACAGCAGCTGGATGTCCTCAAATTTAACTCAATTCTGACACTATCTACCTGGAGGCAGCATCAGATCTCACAGGTGAAAGGCTCAGTTTCACAAAATGGCCTGCACTCCCCAGTTCAGATACCAAATTGCAAATCCTAGGTTGTCACCTATGCTTCTGACTGACAGGCTATAAATTGGGTTTGATTATTTGCTAGAGCAGCTATCGGAAGTCAGGGAAACACTTTCATACATTTACCAGCCTATTATATAATAAAGATGATAAAACAGACAGATGGACAGACCGCTGAAGGGAATCATAGGGGAGATCTGGAAGAGTCCTGAGCACAAGTGCTTCTGTCCTCATGGGATTGGAATGCAACCCAGAAGCTCCCCCTACCTTGCAATTTTGGGATTTTTATGAAGATTTCATCACAAGGCATGGTTGATCATTAACTCAGTCTCTGACCTCCTCTTCTTCCTAGAGGATGGGGAATGGGGCTGAAAATTACAAGAAGCTAATAATGGCTGGGTTTTTCTGATGACCAGGTCCCATTTGGAAGCTAACCAAGGGAGCCCACCAGGAATCACCTAATTAGAAAAAAATATATTCCTGTCACCCAGGAAATTCCAAAAGATTTAGGAGCTTTGTGTCAGGAATCAGGTCCAAAGACCAATATACATTTTTTCTCTTGTTGCATAGGTCCCAATTCTCTGTAACCCAGCCCTTCAGATTCACATACCCCATTGCCTACTTATTTACATCATGTCTAGTAGGCAATTTAAGCTTACACAGACAATAATAGCACATTTGATTTTTCTCCTTTCAACCTGCTTTTTCCCCTTTGTCTTCCTCATCCTCAAGAAAAAAATAGCATCACCATTAGCCCTTTTCCTCAATGTAAACATCTAAGATTCATTGATTGAACATCAAGTCCTTCTGCATGTCCTGCAGATTAACCTCTGCTTGTCTCTATTTGCAGTCTTGGAGTCTACTCCAACCACCAACCCTCCAGTGTACTCCAATAGCCTCCTAGCATGTGTCTCAGCTGCCTCTCAGGCCTTCCAGGTAAATCGCTGTTCACCTAAAAACAATGTGCTCATTTTAAATGTAACTCAGTTCAACTTACTTCCCTCCTTAAAGTCCTCAAATGCCTTCCCATCATTTTAAATTAAACTCGAACTTTTATCAAAATCCAGCCTCTGCCAAATTTTCCATCCTCATTCCAACCACTTTATTCCTATGTACTATTGCCAGCCACTCTGATCTGAATTTCACATCCTCAGGCTTATCTCAGATTTTCCCCTTTCTGGAAATATGTTCTCTTTCTGGAAATATGTTCTCATCCAATGGCTGGCTCTTTTATGTCACTTCAAATGTCCACTTCAAATGTCACATCCACAGAGAAGCTTCCTAGCTACTCAGTTTGAAGTAGTTCTATCGCTTCACCTCTAAATTCTCTGCACTGAGCCATTTATTACCTGATATTGATTTTTGTTGCCTGCCCCTTCTTTCCAAACAACAACAACAATAACAGTAACAACACACACACGTGTGAATGTGTGTCTAATAATATAAGCTCCATGAGAGAGGGAATCTTGTGTATAGTATACAATAAAGATTATTCACTGAATTGAATTAATGAATGTATTAACTTATAGTTGCTATTACTAATGGTCCTTTTTCAGGTAAAGGACAACTTGTATCTCCAACACCTCTTACTACATTTCATAACAGGACTGGGCTTGATGCAGTGATTACACCAAGTAAGCTGAAATATACAAAAGGGAAAAAATCCTATACGCAGAAGCTGAGAACCCATCTAGACCACTATACAGAATTCAGCATCTGGTAAGAATGGCTGAAAACCACAAGTGATACTTGGTAAATAATTAGCATCTGTATTCCAACTTAAAGTAATGGTAGTCCTGAACCAGTGGTAAGAGCTTAATGACTGAGAATTAGCATTAGGTGACATTGGGAAGTATTTGCAGACAGGAATGCATTACAGTCTTTAAACAGGAGCCCAGGTACTTGACTAGGGTTCAGAGGTCACTTTTCAAGCCCAGGCAGGAAATGGGAATGACACACACAAGGACAGAGCCTCAGTTTTAGAAGGAAAAAGGATTGAATTTGCTGTCAAATTTGAGAAATCCAAGCTCAAAGAACAGAGGAGAGTTTGTACATAAAGCACAAAGAAGGGATGTGGCTCAAGAGGCAAGTGGAAGCCCAGCTTCAGGGTTGGAAAGGGTGCAGGTAACTTGATGCTGAGTATTAGGCTAACTGTAGGCTTGAGAGTAAAGGAGGTCACAATGTGAGGCTGTGTTCCAAACAGTAGGCAGTCCAATCAGATAGAAGGGCTCTATTGATTGTCTTTTACTGCATCATAACACTGTCAGACATGAGACCTGAAAACCCATCTTTCTGCCTGCTGCTCTTGATCAATATGATAGATCTTCCCTTCAGAGGCTGGTCTGAATCCTATTATTTTGCCTACACATGTGGAGCTAAATTAATGATGATGGCTCATGGGCTTCACAGCACCTATAAACTGTTGTTATCAGCATCCATACCACAACTTTATTAGACAGTGATTCAGTTTATGATAATCCTTTTTTTTCAGAGGCCAATAGATTATTAACCTTCTTTTTCCTCTCTACCAATAGTCAGGGTAAACGTAAACTCAATCAGGGGTGGTATGTCTCTTCCTAAGTATCAGACTAGTGACAATGATTATTAGAGTCGTATGGATTTAATTACAGCTAGTAAAACCTCTTGATATCTTTTCCTTGAGGCTCAGGGAAAAGTGGATTTACTTGAAGATAACTTTATCACACTGGTGTATGAACTGAATTTACCAAGTGGTTAGATAAACTATTACAATTTATTATGAATTTACAAGAACAAATTTAGATTTTATCTCTGGTCATACCTGGTGCACAAATTGGGTAACATCTAATCAAGGATAATTAAGAAAATATTTCAGTCCCACTTTCCTGAACTGCTATAACTTTTAGTTTTGATGTTTGCTTATGGAATTGGCAGAGATTTACTGATTCCTTCTAGTGATTCAGTGCCTAGTCATAATGTCAATCAGGCTTTTGATGCCCACTCTGCAGACTCACATCGCCTCTTCTTCACAATGGGCTTCCATCAGTATCTGGCACACAGTGAAGAGTTAAGAAAAATATTGAAAGAGTAAATGAATGCTCTTTTCTTAGAAGTGTTAACTCCCTGCTGTGTATACACAGGACTTCCATGATCACATCCCTGGCCTAGGGTTGTGTGAATATGTAGAAATGAAGAAGCCCTGAGGCTTCCAGTCAAGATAGCAGCATAGGTAAATGTGGTGCTTGGAACCTCCCACAACTACATCAAAATGACAACTGAACTACAGAATAACTATCATTCAGAACTGCCTGAAATCTAGCTAAACAGAAGTCCAATAACTAAGGATATAAAGAAGCCACACTGAGACTGGTAGGAGGGGCAGAAACATGGAATGAGCTGGTCCCACGCCCACATGTGGCAGATAAAAATCAGGAGGGTTATCTTCCCTGCCTACATCCCCTCTGAGGAGTGAAGGTTCCAGCCCCACGGTAGGCCCCCCAGTCCAGGGTTCCAGTGCCAGGAAGAGAAGTTTCTATAACTTTTGGCTCTAAAAACCAGCAGAGATTGTGGCTGAGTGAGACAAGTGATTCTCTTAAAGGGCTCAAACAATGACTTAGTTGGACTTACTTCCTCTGAGCTTCAGCACTGGAACAGCAGCTTGAAAGGCAACAGGGACATATGGGAGGAACTGAATTGTTTCACTTCAAAACAAGAGACGGAGGGTAGCTTTCTCCCAGACAGAGGTGCTGTCAGAGGCCATTGTTCTTTGCTGGGGCCATTGTTCTGGGGACATTTGTTCTGGGGCCATTGTTCTTTGCACTTCCCCCACAGAACCAGCAGGTGGACACTATATCTGAGTCTCTATCAACCTGGTTAACACTATCTGCACTAAGCCGGTGGTCCACTGAGACCCCCAGCCAACTTGCAGGCCCAAGAGAGTCATTTCCTGTTGCTTTTCTATACAAAAGCCCTGTCTTGGCTCATGCTGTTGATTTTCCTACAATCTGTCAAAGGTTCACAAATTTCAAACAAGCAGCATGTGGCCCAAGTGTGCCCAATACCTCTTTCTAAGTGGTCCCAGGTCTGGCACTAGCAGCAGGTTGGCCCTTCCTGGGCACTTCCAGCCAAGCACAAGTAGCAGCCATCTGCAGATTACTCTGTAGCTCATGCTGAGTGGCCCCAGGCAGGGCACAGGCAGTGACTGATCTTGGCCTGTAGCTCCCTGGAGGCCTCAGAGCCAGCACACCCGGTGGTCAGTTTCAGACCATGTTGGAGTACCATCTCCACAATTGACACACTCAAGGGGCAAACTCAGTGAAAATCACAGCCCTTCTGAAGTGATTACTGCTCTGTGAGGTTGGACCATGCACAGCATATCCTTCACTGTGGTCACTGCAGGTTCTTGCAAATTATTGGCCTGAGGGTAAGCCTCACCCATTGACATGCCAACAGAAATCAAGGCTCAACTAGAAGAGGAGGGCCCACAGAGTCTGGGGGTGTACCTGGGGCACCAAGGAGGACACAGTGACTAAGGAGTCTGTGCCACTAGGCCCCACAGGACACCTAATACATGAGGCCACTCTACCAAGTCTGGGAGACAAAGCAGCTTTACCTAATACGTAGAAACACAAACAAAGAGGCAGCCAAAATGAGGAGACAAAGAAAAATATCCCAAATGAAAGAACATACAAAACTCCAGGAAAAGAACTAAATAAAATAGAGACATGCAATCTACCAGATGCAGAGTTCTAAACACTGGTTATAAAGACACTCAAGAAACTTATGGGAAGAGTAGAGGCACTTAGTGAGAACTTCAACAAAGACATAGTGAACATAAAAACAGAACTAGAAAACATAAAAAAGAACCAGTCAAAAATCAAGAATCCAATAACTGAAAAGAGGAATACACTACAGGGAGTCAACAGTGGAATAAATGATGCAGAGGATAGAATCAGTGATTTGAAAGATAAAGAAGTAGGAAACACCTAATAGAACAGCAAAAAGAAAAAAAGAATCCAAAAAGATGAGTATAGTTCTGGGACAACATTAAGCTTACCAACATTCACATCATGGGGGGAGGGGGTAGAGGAAGAAAGAGAGCAAGGAATTTAAAACCCATTTGGAAATATAATAACTGAAAACTTCTTTTAAAAAAATATTTTATTTTACTGTGAAAACTTCTTTAACCTAGAGACGGAAATAGACATACAAGTCCAAGTAGTGTCCCGAATAAGATAATCTCAAAGGAGCCCACACCAAGACACAGCATAATTAAAATGCAAGAGGCTAAAAACAGAGAGAATCTTCAAAGTAGCAAGAGAAAAAACAGTTGTTTTTCTACAAGAGAGATACCACAAGCCTGTTAGCTGATTTCTCAACAGAGACTTTGAAGGCCAGAGGGAACTGGCATGAAATATTCAAAGTGATGAAAAGCAAGTACCTGCAACCAAGATTATTCTACCCAGCAAAGCTGTCATTTAGACTTGAAGGACAAATAAATAGCTTCCCAGGCAAGAAAAAGCTGAAGGAGTTCATCATCATTAAACCAATACCACAAGATATGTTAAAGGGTCTTCTCTAAGAAGAAGAAAAAAATAACAAAAATACGAAAGATAAATGGCAATAAATATGTATTACCAACAATTACTTTAAGTGCAAATAGATTAAATGTTCCAAAGACATATGAAGGCTGACTGGATAACGAAACAAGGCCCCTATGTACACTGTCTACAAAAGAGACTCATTTCAGACTAAAAGAAAAAGTATGGGAAAGATAATTCATGAAAATGGAAACAAACAAAAAGCTGGGATAGCAATATTTACACCAGACAAAACAGACTTTAAAACAAAGGTTATGAGAAGAGACGAAAAAAAAGAACCTAGCAATTCCACTCCTGGGTATTTACCTGAAGTAACCCAAGACACGAAATCAGAAAGATATATACATCCTTATGTTCATTGCAACCTTATTTACAATGGTCAAGGCATGGAAGCGATCAAAGTGTTCATCAATAGATAAATGGATAAAGAGGAAGTAATGCATATATACAATGAAATATGACTCAGCTATAAAATAGAATGAAATGTTGCCATCTGTAATAACACGGATGGACCTACAGGGTATTGTGCTGAGTGATATAAGTCAGATAGAGAAAGAGAAAGACAAATGCCATATGATTTCACACGTATGTGAACTCTAAAAGGCAAAATAAATAAATAAGCAGAACAGAAATGGACTCCATATAGAGAACATTTACACAGTTGCCAGATGGGAGTGGGTTTAGGGAGACAGGTGAAAAAGATGAAGGGATTAAGAAGTACAAATTAGTAATTAAAGAATAGTTATGGTGATGTAAAGTACAGCATAGGGAATATAGTCAGTAGTATTGTAATAAGTATGTATGGTTATAGGGAGCCTATTTGTGTGCGATGTGACCTGTGGCTGAGCTCTGGTTCTGAAAGCAGACAGATGTGTGTTGGTGTGCAGGGAACGTCCGTGGACAGGTCTCCCGTGGAGAATCAGGCATACATTGTCCCTAGGCTGCTTTGAAACTTGCTCAAAAACTCCCTCACCTGGGGTGGAGACAGCAGAAGTTTACTGTGACTTGTGCTAGACTTCCCAAGCACAAATGTAAACAGCTCAGCCTTCTCTCCTTCACATTTGTAAATGACCTTTCTCTTTGAAGCTACTGGCATCATTCTTTCCTTTGTTATCTGTAAGTGGTATTCACCCAAAGCGAACCTGTGAATAGTTAATGAAAACCATCCTGGATGTAATGTACCTAGAATATCAATAAAAGCCTGTAGAGGCAAGCCTGGTCAGGGCCCTCTCTATGTCACTTAGAGATTGGCCACATGTCCCTGTCTGCTCCACAGGATTTCTCTAGTCCGTGTGAATTTGTTCGTCACTTGTTTGGGGATATAGGACAAGCATTCCACAACAACACGCGGTCCTGCCAGACGGGACCGTGACATATGGTGTCAGATGGATACTAGATTTATCAGAGTGATCACATCATAAGTCATATAAATGTCTAATCATGAGGTTGTACACCTGAGATTAATATAATATTATATATACACCATAATTGTAAGATAAAATATTATTTAAACATTTTTTTAAGAAATGGAGAAAGCCTGGTTGCTGCAGCACTAGGAAACTTTGACAAAGCCATTCTTTAGCATCATTAAATAAAGCATGAGTTCATTAGTCCTGTGAGGCACATAAGGGGACACATGCATATATAAATGCACAATGAGCCATATAAGCATAGGTATTTAATGAATATATGCATGCATGCCTAGTGTATGTACTATGTGGCTCATCTAAATGGAGAGGTAGGATTGTGTGATTGATGTTCATTCGTCCTGTTCTGGTGTCTCTCAGGCATGGCAAAGAGTGATTGGTTGTAATCCAATTCATATGCAATGTTCTAAGGAAGGCAAAATATTGTAAACTTGCTCTTCTTTTTACCTATATCTCACTGCTTCACTTTTTCAAACGTGAAAAATTCAATATTTGTGCAAACTCTTTTAGAAAAAATGACTAAAATAATTTAAGTGTATTTGGATGTGAGGGAAAAAAATCTAGAATGCTTCCCCATTATGGTCAACAGAAGGATTTGAAATGGGTGAGATGCCTTTCTGCAGGGAGTGGCAATGACGAATGCCATCAGCAAATTAAGGGAAGATGCCAAAGTGGCTTTGAACCTAAACTAGATGTGTAGTTCTCTTCTAGTGAATGACCTGTTTCAGGAAAACATCACCTCTTATTTAACAGGTTGTTTAAACATTGTCCACTTTTGAGCTCCGATGTATATGATAGACATAGAGATGAAACAATTCCCAAACATCTATTTTTCTTTGGAGACTTTATGTTGTTAAATTTGAGTGGTGAATGATAAGCAGGGAACCTCAGATGTTACATTCTATTTCAGCATTTGCTCAGATAAAATATGATTACATAATATAATCTGCTTTCATCACATTTGGTTCACTGTCAATCAAAAACCCCAAATTCTGCCTTTCTCAATAGCTTTTTCAGTATTGTTTTCTTAGTTTGAATCTAAGGTGTATTTAAATGATTATTTACTGATAAGCCCTTTAGAAAGTTCCTGCTGTTGAATGTTCACATTATGGATTGTTGTGATTAAAAGCTGTTAATGATTACAAAAAAATCTGAAAGCTAAGAAAACTAAGAAACTAACAGCTAATTATATAGTCATTCTTTTTTCTAACTTATTCAATTAATAATATTCAATTAATTATTTTGTTAATTACAAACATTTATAAGAACTACTGAATAAAAATAAACAGAATGCATTATTCTGTCCTCTTCTTTCTGATTTTTCTTATAACATACCAGATTTGAAATTATTTTTCTTTCTTAAAGCTATATACTTTTAAAGTTTTTTGTTTTTATAATATTTTGAAGAAAGTTAATCAGCAGTATATTAATCTATACGACTCGCTGCCCTTGCTTACTAGTCAATAATGACATCAATAGGATCTCACGGATAAGTGCCAATGAAAGTCTTCTACACCAAGAGCCAACAGCCCTTTATCACTCACAAATGTCAGGATCTAACAAAAAAGGTGCACTATTTTTTTATTACTTGGGCTTGCTACTTTGGGTAATTTTTTATAGAAATAATTAGAACTTTTCTTGTTACTTTCTAAATCAATTTTTCTAGTTTTTTTTCTAGCAGAAAAGAAGAATCATTTTTAAAAATTGTTATTCTATTACACTAGTCCCAATTTTTCCCCATTTGTCCTCCATTACCCAGCTCACCCCCTGTTCCCACAGGCAATTGCCACACCATTTTCTATGTCCATGGGTCATTCATAATGTTCTTTGACTGGTCCCTACCCCTTCTTTCCACCATTATCCCCTTCCCCTCTACCCTCTTGCAATTGTCAGTCTGTTCTATGTTTCTGTGCCTCTGGTTCTATTTTGCTCATTAGTTTATTTTGTTCATTAGATTCCCCTTGTAAGAGATTATATGGTATTTGTCTTTCATCACCTGGCTTATGTTACTTAGCATAATATTCTCCAGTTCCATTCATGCTATTGCAGAAGATAGGAGTTCCTTCTTTCTTTCATCCATGTAGTATTTCATTGTGTAAATGTACCACAGTTTTTTGATCCACTCATCTACTGACAGGCACTTAGGTGGGTGGTATCAACCACTTGGCTTTTGTAAATAGTGCTGCTATGAACATAGGGGTGCATAAGTTCTTTTGAATTGGTGTTTTGGGATTCTTAGGGTACATTTCCAACAGTGGATTCATTATGTCAAAAAGCAGTTCCATTTTAAATTTTTGAGGAAATTCCATACTGTTTTCACAGTGGCTACACCAGCCTGCATTCCCACCAACAGTGCAGTAGGGTTCTCTTTTCTCCACATCCTCACCAGCACTTGATGTTTGTTGATTTATTAACGATAGCCATGCTGACAGGTGTGAGATAATATCTCATTGTGGTTTTAATTTGCATCTTTCTGATGGCTGGTGATGTTGAGCATTTTTTTCACATGTCTCTGAGCCCTCTAATGGTCCTTTGCCCATTTTTTAATTGGATTGTTTATCTTCCTGGTGTTGAGTCATATGAGTTCTTTATATATTTTGGAGATTAAACAGTTGTCTGAGGTATCACGGGAAAATATGTGCTCCCATACAGTTGATTCCCTTTTCATTTTGATCATAGTTTCTTTAGATCAGCTGTGAAGAAGCTTTTAATTTGATGTAGTCCCATTTGTTTATTTTTTCCTTTATTTCTTTTGCCCTAGGAGATATATCAGCAAAAATATTGCTGCATGGGGTATCTAAAATTTTACTGCCTATATTTTCTGTTAGGAGTTTTATGGTATCACGGCTTACAATTAAGTCTTTTATCTATTTTTTTGTTTACTCCATTGTATAACCTGGTGTTCTAGTTTCATTTTTCTTTGCATGTACCAGTCCAGTCTCCTAACACCACTTGTTGAAGATGCTATTTTTACTCCATTTTATACTAGTGCCATCTTTGTCAGATATTAATTAGCCATAGAGACATGGGTTTGTTTCTGGGCTCTCCGTTCTGTTTCATTGATCTATGTTTCTGTTCTTATGCCAGTATCAGGCTGTTTTGATTACAGTGGCCTTGTAGTATAGTTTTATATCAGGTATTGTGATCCCTCCCGCTTTATTCTTCTTTCTCAAGATTGCTGAGGCTATTTGGTGTCTTTCTTTTTGTTTCACATAAATTTTTGGAGTGTTTATTCTAGATCAATGAAATATGCCATTGGTGTTTTAATAGGAATTGTATTAAAACTATAGATTGCTTTGGGTAGTATGAACATTTTAATGATGTTAATTCTTCCAATCCATGAACATGGTATGTGCTTCCATTTATTTGTATCTTCCTTAATTTCTTTCTGCAGTGTCCTAAAGTTTTCCAACTATAGGTCTTTTACCTCAGTTAAATTTATTCCTAGGTACTTTATTTTTCTTGTTGCTATAGTAAATGGGACTTTTTTTCTGAGTTTTTCTTTATCATAATTCATTGTTCATGTACAAAAAATGTCATCAATTTATGAATATTGACTTTGTTTCCTGCTATTTAGCCAAATTCACTTATTAGGTTAAGTAGATTTTTGGTGGCGAGTATAGGGTTTTCTATGTACACTATCATGTCATCTGCAAAAAAATGAAAGTTTACTTCTTCCTTTCCAATTTGAATGCCTTTTATTTCTTTTCTTGTCTGATCACTATGCTACAACTTCCAGTACTATGTTGAATAAGAGTAGTGAAAACAGACACCCTGGTCTTGTTCATGATCTTAAAAGGAAAGCTTCTAGTTTTGGCCTGTTGAGTATGATGTTGGCTGTAGATCTCTTATATATGGCCTTCATTGTGTTGAGGTGTGCTCCTTCCGTTATCACTTTGCTGAATGTTTTTTTTTAATCATTAATAGGTGCTGGATTTTATCAAATGGTTTTTCAGCATCTATTGATATGATCATGTGATTTTTGTCTTTGCTTTTGTTTATGTGGTATATTATGTTTATTAATTTACAAATAGTATACAGTCCTTGCATCCCTGGGATAAATTCCACTTGATCATGGTATGATCTTGTTAATATATTGCTGGGTCTGGATTGCCAATATTTTGTTGAAGATTTAAGCATCTATGTTCATCAGAATTATTGGCCTATAATTTTCTTTCATTGTTGTATCTTTACCTGGCTTTGGCATTAGCATAATACTGGCCTTGTAAAAAGAGTCTGGGAGTCTTTACTCTTCTTGAATATTCTGGAATGGTTTGAGAAGGATAGGAATTAGTTCTTTGAATGTCTTATAAGGTTCACCAGTGAAGCCATCTGGTCCAGGACTTTTGTGTGCCAAGAGTTTTTTGGTTACTGCTTCGATTTTGCTAGTTGTTATTGGTCTATTCAGGCTTTCTGTTTATTCTTGATTTTGTTTTGGAAAATTGTATGTTTCTAGAAATATATGCATTTTGCCCAGGTTGCCCAATTTCTTCATATATATTTGTTCATAGTAATTTCTTACAATCCTTGTATTTCTCTGGTATCAGTTGTAATTTCTCCTCTTTCATTTCTGATTTTATTTATTTGGATCCTCTCTCTCCTTTTTTTGTTGATCAGTCTGGTTAAGGGATTGTCAATTTGTTTATCTTTACAAAGAAACAGCTTCTGGATAGATTGATCCTTTATTTTTATTTTTTTAGGTCTATGACATTTAATTCTGCTCTGATCTTGATTATTTCCTTCCTTCTATTCACTCTGTGCTCTTTGTTGTTGTTCCTCCAGCTCTTATAGGGTGTAGAATTAGATTGTTTATTTGAGATTTTTCTATCTTCTTTAGGTAGGCCTCTATTGCCATGAACTCCCATTTCAGGACTACTTTTGCTGTGTCCCATAGGTTTTGGATATTCCTCTGTTCATTTTTGTTTCCAGGTACTTATTGATTTCTGTATTAGAATATTATACAAAGGGAAAAAAGAACTGAGGTGATTGATAGAAAGAAAAATAATTTTGTAAGGGTAGAGGGAGGAGAAAGAATAAGATTAGAAAATGGAAATGTGGCAAAGAAAAGTAGAAAATAAAATTTACAACATAAATAAAATAGGGTGGGAATAGGGAAAAATGGAGCAAGAAAAGGGAAGAGTACAATTTGAGCTTTGGAAAAAAATAGTGAAAAAATAGGAACCAAATTGAAAAAAAACTACCACTGCGATATCCATGACAAATGAGCAAAGATTAATAAAGGTGGGAAGAGAATAAGAATATTATAAGAAAGAAAAGAAAAAAAGATTGTGAGATTAAAAAAATATACATGATTTTGAGAGGATAGAGCGAGGAGAAATAATAAATGTAAAGATTAGAAACCAGGCTAACAGAGGGAGAAAATAAAATTAAAATGGAAATGAGAAAAAGACGGAGGGAGGCAAAATGGGGTAGGATAGGTATACAGTAAAATATGAGATTTAAATAAAAAATAGTGAAAAACTAGGAACAAATGTGAAGAAATGCAACAACAACCCCAATATCAATGACAGCCGAGCAAATACTAACGATGGAATGAGAATTATAATATTATAAGAAAGGGCAAAAGAATGTGAGATGACTAATGGAAAGAAAAATGGTTTTGAGACAATAGAGGCGGGAGAAATAGTAAGAGTGAGGAACAGAAACAAGACATAGAGAAAAATAAAACTTAAAACAGAAATAAAAAAGAGAAGGATATAGGCAAAATTGAGTAAGAGAAGGGCAGAGTAAAACATGAGATTTTAAATAAAACTAAAATAAAAATTAAAAATAATAAAAATAAAAAATATACAAAAATAAAATAAAATAAATTAGTGAAGTGATAGGAACACAATGAAGACAAAGAAACAATGTTAAAAAACTATGCAGGAGAAAAAGCAACACAAATAATGAAAAAGAATAAGGTGGAATTTGTCTCAGCGGAGTTGAGTGTTTATTTGTCACTGTCTTCTCCTTCTGGATCTGTCTCTGGTAATGTCAGCTGGTGTCCCAGTCTAGCTTTAGGCAGCCTGTTCATGGCTACAAGCAAACCACAGTCTGTGGCTGTCTCTTTCAGGCTTGGCTGGTCCTCACTGTTCTGCCCTGCTGGCTTTTTATCAGCACAAGCCCAGGGATTGTTTATCCCATGTCTGAGAGCACTGCATGTACCAACTCCACTCGCCCCTAGAGGGGGCTTCTGGTGAGATCAAAAGGGCATAATTCCTGGTTCTCTCCTGGGAGGGGCTGCTCGGTCTTCCGGGATGATGGTGGTGTGTTCCCCAGCCCCTGCACCATGTCTTGGTCTTCCCCAGATTATTCCCAATAATGCGTAGATTCTGATGAATTAGCTGTCTGTTTCATGTGAGGGACCAATCTGTGTAAAAGGGTCAGCTCTTTCCTGCTTGGCACTAAAGGCAACTCTGTGTGAGAGCCAAGGCTGGGCTGGGCCCTGAATACCTCTTGTTGGGCCAATTTCTAATCTCTGTGGTCTGCTGTTTTCAGTGGAATAGGGCCTAAGGAGGAGCCAGCATAGTGTATAATAAAAGTTCAAAAAGGGCCCCTTTTGAGATTCTTTTTCTTTCCCATGTGGATATATACCCAGCAGGAGTTTCTTAGTCCTGGCCTTACTGTTCTGTGGAGTTTTCAAACCTGCATGTGGGGGTTGGGCAAGCCTTCCCCTTTCCAGTGGTTTGTACTCTGCAGAGTGAGTGGGCCTTCCTGGCAAGAAAGAATCTCAGGTGCTCAGCTCTTGCCCATCCAGTTCCTAGCTCACTGCTCTCGCAGGAGGCTCAGATCCAAACCCTTTGTTCTACATGCAGCCCTCCACTCACCAGCCAGGCTTGGTGGGGCCCTGAACTCCCTTTGCCATGCAGCCTTCTACTCTTCCTGGCCAGTCGAACTCAGTGGGCACGAACTGAGCTTTCAATCTGGCCTCTTTGCTGGCAGGGTAGCTGCGCATGCACATGGGGTCCTTGCCCAGCCATGCTTCAGCTTCCCTCTTTAAAAAGTCCCTATGTGGCACCAACAGCAACACAATCCCTGCCCGGCTCTCTGTACACTCCGCCTCCCCAGAACACAAAAGTTTCCCTTGGTCTGGTCTGGCCGCAGCCTGCCAGTGCCTGTGACAGTTTTAGGAGATAGAATTTCTTTCTTGAACTCTCCTAGTTGGCACTGCAGCTATGCATGTGCTGCTTGCTATGTGTGTGCAGCCTGAGTCTCCCAGACTCCATATATCTTCCCAGTTCTCTTATGTTTAGGGTTGGGGGATTCTCTGTGAGGGTCCAGGCACCTGCTCCAGAAGAGATAGTGGTTCCTAAGTGGCATTTCCTCTGTGTTCTCTCCTCTGCTACAGGTGCCTTGCACAGGTGCTTATAAACTCTCTTACTGATGGCACAAAGCATTCCTTGGCTTCAAAAATTCATGTCAGTTAAGATTCTGTTGATTGTTCAGGTCACTTATCGGAAGATCAGCTGAAAAATTTGTGCTGGGGGCACGAGCAAGTGAGCACAGCTTCTACCTACTTGGCTGCCATCTTCTACCGTCCAGAATAATTTTATGTTGGAATCTCTGAGCACTCACAGGAAGTGTGACGGCAAAACGGAAGTGACAGGAGCCTGTTCCAGTGAGAGAGGTGAGTATGCTGATAGTTAAATATGATGGGGAAAGGGAATAAAAATTCTTTACAAAACAAAGAAGTCCCAAAAATCTGGCAACTGAAAATCAAACCTAAACACAAACATTTTATTGAACTTACGTTAAAGTGTTTGCATTTCTATTTGAAGTCCATTTTTTAGAGTCAAATAAACCATAGATTTTATTTCTATTGAAGATGACTGGGACTTGGGGCAAATCATGTTCAGATGAAACATTTCTGCCCTTCCCTGTCTGTGTAAAAGGATAATATTCATGTGTCATGAAAGGTGTCAATGCTCATTAAGCTCTGTAGTTTCCTCAATTAAAGCTTAAACTATCCAGCATTTACTTTCAACTAAGGATCACTTTTTTCCCTCATTTTTAAGAAATCATTTTCTCATAGGTAAAAAATAAATTGCATATAACATTCATAAATATTTTTCCTTTCCCAAACTCTTTCTTGCCTAAGGAGCTGTATGGTTTTTCAAGCATGATGTGTACTAATTAATTCTAACACCAAGGGGTAGAAATAAGGAAATTATGCATACACAGTTATACACATTAAGTACACATATACAAACCTTGGGTATAAATACTAATAAGGCAAGAATAGTTTGGTGTGCATGTATAACTCATTTATTGGATAATCAAAGCTTGCTCAGTTTCAATCTGACGGCAACTTTACTATTTTTCACAGCTTTAGCTTTAAAACCCCTGTCCCTCTCTTCCTTTAGATGAAATTTGACTTCCCACAGTACTTTCAGCCATATTTAAATATTAACAAATTATGTTAAAATCCAGATCATTCTAACATCACTCTACAAATTCTTATCAATTTAAAGCTCTTTCCCACCTCCAGCTCCCACCTGACTCAGTAAAAAAGGAAGGTGTGGTCACCTCTCTCTACACAGACATACTCTTCCGCCCCGCTATGTCCATCTACCAGTTGCTTCTTACTCCACAGGGCTGCACAGAGGGATGAAGGAGAGATCACATCTGACTGGACCAGCTGTGTACCTGATTCTGGAGCCCTCCACTTATGACAAAGGTCAAAATACTGGCTCTTTCTCTCTTGAATGAGTTTGGAGGATTTTTAGAACCATAGCCATTGAGAATTTTGTACCTAAAATTCATTGAGGATGATACCTCAATGCCTCTTCAGCTGGTTTCTTACAACTTCCCCTTCAGCCTCTCTTCAGCCAGTCTACCCCACACAGAATTACTTTGTTGGGAATATCTAATCCCCCTTGGGTAATGTCTCCTTTGGGACAAACCATTTCTAGTTTTCCTTTTGCATTGGGAACGGCTCCCACACTCTATATCCTGCCCTTCCCTCTCTGCTAACTCTAGGTGGCCTCTTACTTACAACATTACTGAGCAGGAGCTCCAAATCCTTATGTTCCTGAACTCCAGGGAACACGGGTGAGCTTTTGGGGGATAATTTAAAGTCCCATTCTCTTGACTTGTGAGGAAAGGAAAGCACCTCCTTCTCTGAAGGAGAGGTGGAGAAGTAGGACAATACTCCAGGGCCATGCTTGCTCTGCGCCAATCTTTCACAATTGCATTAATGCTTAAATTGCTTTCGTTTTTTAAAAAAGATTTTTTTATTTATTAATTTTAGAGACTGGAAGGGAGCGAGAGAAACATCAATGTGTGGTGGCATCTTGTGTGCCCTCTATTGGGGACCTGGCCACAACCCAGGCATGTGCCTTAGACTAGGACTCCAACAGGCGACCCTTTGGTTTGCAGGTGGGCACTCAATCCACTGAGTGACACCAGCCAGGGCTAATGACTAAGTTTGTATTCTATATCCAGGAGGTGAATCCCCGATTTGGAAGTCCTCCATGTGGTAGAAAGAGACAAGGAACTGGCCTCCAATTCCTTTTTACCCTTTACTGTGGGGTTGGGGAGATACCTGTGAGAAAGAAAAGTTTCCCTGTGGACAGACTTCCTGAAAAACAGTATTTGCTTGTGGGAGACTCTTTCCCAGTGGAAGACTTTAAGCAGGACATATGATCTCTCTAGAATTACTTAATGAAAAACAAACATGGAATCCATGTATTTATCAGGCATAGTTTCCTTGGAAATGCCATTTAAGCTAAATATCTATCTGAATATAAAACAGATATTTCATGATTGAAACAACACCTTTCTATGTAAGCAATATCTCTGCAATTTAAAAACCTCATAAGGTGATCTGGGCCAAAGAGCACGTTCATGTGGTAAGAAGGGGCCTGAGGCGGCCTTGGCAGTCCTGGACCTCTGTCAGCTTTGGCTCCACCTTGTGATTACTTGTATCCTTGAAATTATTAAAGCTTGAATCTGTGTAAGATTTCCAATTCCTAAGAGTCTGAATTGATAATCAAATCTTCTGTGTTATTTCAGAAGTCTAACCCCTTCCTTTAAAAGATAGGTTTAGTTTAAATCTATTTTTTTCAGGTTTGATGCCTAAGAACACTTTTTCTCTACTAAATATGCTTACTTGTAAGTAATAAAAATATTAAAAAATCTTAATTTTCCTTGGTTTTCTTTGGGGGCTCAAATCTGACAGGCAGTTCCTGGACATACTGATTCTAACATACAATATAGCATCTTGAAGGTGGTCACTTTAATTGTTCTCCATTACATGATGAATTCCTTAAGGGTAAGGACCATGTATAATTCATCTTTGGATCATCAATGCCTAGCACAAAATAAGATGTTCAAATAAATGAGTAGTGATGATTTAGAAGGGGGTTTAGTGCTTGTCCTTTGCTGGAGCTTATGAATGAGAGAGGGTCCTGAGACATCAATTAATCTTGTCTTTATTTGTGACTTCAGAAGAAGGTTGTGGCACAAACCTAGGGGAAGAAAGGGCACCAGAGAATAGCCTGTATATATTCCTTCATCACACTCCATGTATAAGTTTCAGCCTGATAAAGAAAAGGAGGCTGTTTTTAGGATGTTACGGTGAGACACGGGACTTAAGTAATTTTGCTTTGGTTACAAATCACGTCCCAGATAAAGGGAGGAAGACATTCTTCCATTTATTCTTGGAGCAGTCTTGCTCAGACAGCATGATGACTAAAGTGATCATGCAACGTAGCACAGTCATTTTGAGTGTCTGGTATTGTGGAAGCATGTGGAAACCCAGCCTTGGAAAAATAAGCATTCTCCTGTAGAAAGCAGTGGTCACAGGGAAAGTGCTATTCTTAAGTGGCATTGGGAGAAAGGGGATGCCAACAGAAAGACATATTGGAAGAAACAGGAGGATTGCTTATGATCATGTGGAAGAAATGCCTGAGGATCCACAATACAAAGATGCAGGGTCTTGGATTTGGTGACAAGTTTGTTTTAAGAACTAGAGCACTAGTCATCTCTGATCATGCCTACATGGGCTGCAAGCTGAGCAGACGAGCAAAGAGGACAGCCAGCCTGCATGGGTGTTAGATCCAGAGACTTTTGGAAGGACTTCTAAGCTATATAAACATATGTTGATTGATCCTTTTTGTTTTGTCATATATATATGACATATATATATATATTTGTTTATTGCAATAAATCCTTCATACTATTCCCCTCCTATATTTTTATAATCCAGAATAAAATAAATTAAAAAATGTATTTTATTGTGTTCAGTTTTAAAAATATAAAAATGAACATTAGGACTACAGGAATTTGTTAATATATTGAACTGAAAAGTACGGACAGACTAGCAGAAGTTTGGAAAGGGCAAAAGTGGTGCCAGGTGCTGCATTAAGCAGGCTGGAGAAACGAAACGGTGAGATGTACATATTTAAGCTCAGGTGCTCTTAGAGCTACTGGGCTCTGGGGAAATATTGATGATAAATAGTGACAAAGTAAATGGAAAGATCCAATTGTTTATTTTTCTAAGTCCAATATAATATTTTCAGGCCAGTCACTATGGCAGGTATTATGCAAGAAAAAGTTACAAATGGGTGTGGGCTGGTGAAAGGAGATGAAGAAGTCTTAAACTTCAGTGAGTATCCTACAGTAGAGATAGGTTGCAGACAACAGTTTTTGCCAAAAAAAACCCCCAAAACAAAACAGACTTATAATGATGTATTGAGTGACTTACAGAACTGCTGGGAAGGTGCAACAGGGGTGTCCAACCTGTGCCCTTTCCCCCCCACTATCTTCTCCCACCTTCCCTCTGGTTACTGCTAGCTATTTCTGAGCAGCTGTCATAGGTAGGTGTTGAAAGTCCTTTACTTCATGAGAGCTAATTCTCACAACATTGCCATGGCAGATATTTTTGTCCCGTTTTACAAATTGGAAAACTGAGACTGAGAGAGGTTAAGATAATTACTAACAGTTGCAAAGCCAACAAGTACTAGAAGCAGCAATTAAACTAGGCACATGGATTTTAAAGCCCATGGTTTACTTCAGTACATTACATAGCTATCACCAAGACACTGTACTATTCTCACCACTCTGCTATCACTGGGACTGCTGATAGAATCAGCCTTGATGCTCAGATCAACAGTTTACTGACTTGACCACAATAAATACATACATAAACATCTCCTTTAGCACTTCCATACATTACCTATATCTTGTGTCCTTCTCTCCTTGGAGTTTCTTCCCTTTCCACATTCTTTGTCCTATTCTCCTCAATCATAAAGTCAGCTGCAAGACTATTCTTTGCCTTAGAAAAACATATGGTAGCCATTTGGACAGTGGATGTGACTGTTCTCCCAGAATACTAAAATGTCCCATTGATCACTGATGTTTATACAGTATCTTGATGAATACAGCTTCCATTGACCAAGAGCTAGTATGGGCCATGACTCCATCATACTACTCAGGTGGCCTTCCTAGTCTGACAAGTAGACCCACAAAGGGTCTTTAGACCCACAAATCTAAACTTGTATAGTTGGAACTCAGAAACCACTACTTTTTGCAAACTGATATTCAAGTGCTATCAATGGTCAAGGGCAGGTTTGAGAAAGAACAGTTCTTGGAAGTACAGAAGAATCATATAAGGATCACACTACCCTATGGAAGACCCAATACTCCTTTGGTGGATTTTCCCAGGTAATCTCCTTTTGAGGGACTATGCTGTGGGAACAGCAACTGAATCCTCTAAATTTTTCATTGGATATTATGCAAATGGCAGCTTTGTGGACAAAAGAAGAAGTCTTTTATATAAATTCAAGATACCAAATGGATAAGAAAGGCTGAGAAATTCTCTTGTTATAAACCCTACTCCTGGCATCAGTCTTACAATCGAGAGGAAACTCTCAGCTTTTTCCTGAGGAGCAAAGGGTTTAGGCCACATACTGAGTACCCCAACTTTTCAGGCTGCCACCTGTGGATGGATCTCCAAATCATCTAGCTCTATGAGCTAAAGTGACTTATTCATGAATCCTCCAAGACTATGGCAAACAAAGAAGCAGTGGTTAAATGGGTGAACAAATACTCCCAGAGATTATCCTACCTAGACTTTGTGCAGAGGGAGGTGACAAAAACACCCATCTCCCTCTGGCTCACTCCAATAGTAAGAACACTGCTCCAGATTCTCCATGTAAGGAACTTATCCATACATCTAGCACTCCAACTATTACAGCTGCCACCCAAGGGACTGGCTCCCAAATAACCTAGCTCTAGGAGTTCATGGTGATTGATAGTCCCAACTTCCCCAGGACCACACACAACACAAGCAATTTAGAAACACTATTCTTTTCATTTATTTATTTTTTAGATTTTATTTATTTATTTTTAGAGAGAGGGGAATGGAGGGAGAAAGAGAGGTAGAGAAACATCAATGTATGGTTGCCTCTCATGCACCCCCTATTGGGGACCTGGCCTGCAATTCAGGCATGTACTCTGACTGGGAATCAAATCAGTGACCCTTTGGTTCATCAGCCAGCACTCAATCCACTGAGGCATACCAGCCAGGGCTAGAAACACTATTCTATTTGGAAACAAAAGCAATTCCCTCTGGTTCTCAACAGGGTGAGGGGGCAAAAAGAACCAGCTATCTGTTTCTCCTTGGTATGGGTTAGGCTGCATATCTAACTTTCTGACTTTCATGAGTGTTGATAGAAGGTTGCCACTGGACCCTACAGGACACCTACTACATTAGGCCAAGCTACCAAGACAGGGAGTCCAAGCAACTCTACTCAATACATAGAAACAAACACAGGGAGGCTGCCAAAAATAAGGAGACAAAGAAACATGGCTCAGATGAAAGAACAGATCAAAGCTCCAGAGAAAGAACTAAACAAAATGAGAATAAGTTTTTGGGAACTATCCTGCCTGGTTTCAGAAACTGTAACCTCACCAACAGGCAAAAAGGTCCCACAGCTAGGGCTGAGTAAATGAGCCTAGGGGCCATACGCCACTAAGGAGACAGAACCTATCCTCTTGGCAGTGGCACAGTCTCTGCCTTTCTCACATCACCCTGCTTGGCCCGGAGGATGGCTGGATAGCCAAGGATGGGTAAGATTCCTCAAGGAAGAAATAACCTAAGACAGGTACAGTTGTGAAGGGGCCACCAGGGAAGGATTTAGGGGACTATAGAGAAGGGGAAAAAAGACCCTAACCTTTTGGCTTTGTCATAGCCTGAGTCTTCATTCTATCTGCAAGAAGTCTCCTAATCTCTTGGCTGCCTTGCTGCCTCTGCCTGACTTACCTAAAATAATGCTGGAGGCAGGTACAGACCTATGCTGAATGAACGGTTCCTGGGGGCAGTCAGGCCTAAGAAAGAATGCATTAAATCCTGTGAAACCTGCTTTGCTAAGAATGCCCTCAAGTTAATATATACTTAATGTTTAGAGGACAAGCACAAAATGAGTTTGTTTCCCCAGGTTTTATGGCTGATTGGCATCATTGTGTCTACCAGACTCTAACTCAGAGAGACCCTTGTGATTCCACAATTGTTATCTTTAAACTATATTTCCTTTCTTTGATCATTACTGTTTGACACTACGTGATGCACTTTACATACATGCTATGTATCTCTATGTAAGCTAAATTCAAGAAAAATCCAAGGAAAGAGGTGCTCGAGGCCCTTCTCCTCTGAGAGATTGGCCAGCCTTCTCTCCCCAAGAAGATCTTGCATTGGGCATTTTCATTTCATCCACAACACTGGGAGATTCTGCAGGATACTGTCCACCTCAATAAGCAATCTATCAGTTCAAAATACTGGTTATAAGGATGCTCAAGGAACTTAGTGAGGACATCAGCAGCATAAAAAATATCCAGTCAGAAATAAAGGGTACACTAATTGAAATAAAGAACAATTTACAGGGAATCAACAGTAGAGTGGATGAAGCCAAGAATCAAATCAATGATTTGGAACATAAGGAAAAAAAAAAACAAGAAGAAAAAAAAAGAACCCCTCCAAAATGAGGAGAGTGTAAGCAGCCTCTAGGTCAACTTCAAGCCTCCCAATATTTCCATTATAGGGGTGTCAGAAGGAGAAGAGAAAGAGCCAGAAATTGGAAATCTATTTGAAAAAGTA